>CAUYQU010067219.1:0-88423 GCA_963574635.1 Cheracebus regulus | reverse complement strand
GCTGTTTTCCTTGTGGGGATGGGACCAGCCGAGCCCGTCCGTCCCGTACACTCCGCGCCGGGAAGCGCCGCGCTGGGGCGCCGGCAAAACAGCCGCGCCGGCCAAACGAGTCGCGCTGGCGACCCGTGTGTCTCCTCTGCCAGGAATCTCCCGGTCTGTGGGCTACAAAAATTGGTCGGAAAGTGCGGCGTCCACTCGTTCTCATGATCAGATTTTTTAATACAGCTAAGCTGTATTAAAAAGAAAGATATATTTCTTTTTATATATCTTTCTTTTTAATAGAAAATAGAAAGATATATTTCCAATCATTTTAAAAGGAAAAAGCTTTGCTTTGGTCTTATATTTGGCATGTTTGTATTGTTTTACTTTTGGGAAGGCTTAATGTGGAATGCTAAGAAATGGTCAAATTAGAGGTTTTTGTTTTGTTTTCTTGTTTTTGGAATAGCTGTCCTGTCTACCTGCTTCGTGCGTGGTAGTATTCAGAAGAAGGTTGGCATTACTGGAATAGGAAAGTTTTTACTCACAAAACAACAGCCAAGTCATTCTGGCATCACTGGGGTAATACTGCAACTTAACTTTCAAAACAAGTTACTGTGTCTTTCCTTGCCAGTTCAAAGGATAGAGACCAGCTCAAAGCCAATTTCTATAGAGCCTTGTGCCGATCTAGACCATTGAAGAAAAGTTGATAATTGAAAAAGCACTCAGTGGCAAGTGGATTTCAACTCAAATTCTAGCTTCTAGTGGCACCTGAAGAACATGCTGGTTTCTTTTTTCTGGCACTAGAAAAAGCAGGCAAAATTCCATCCTGATTATGAAAAGCTTTACTTACAAGGATTAGAGTTGGGGTTAGAGTTAGGGTCAATTAAGTACCTAAAATGTTAGTAAAAGGGGCCACAAGTAAAAACACCAAGAACATTATACAGGAGAGTATTAAAAGAAAAAAAGGAGTCATTCTGTACTATATTTTTGGTTAAGAAACTTTAAAGAATGACCTATATATGTTTTGTAAAAAGTTTTAATGGCAACATTAGAATCCATGTAGAGAAATACACAGAACTATACATAAAGATTACCATATGGATCAATGAAAGAAAAGCCTCCCCTACATTCCTGCTAATATACATCTCAAAACAAAATGATTTTTATGGCTGTCTGGGAAAAAATGAGAAACAATATACTTAAATACTTTAGGTGGTGTCAAAGCTTTAGGTGACGTCAGTTCTTCTAGCTCTTCAACTTCATTTGCACTATTCTCTTTCTTTTATATAAGCTATTGGGGATTTTTTTTTTTTTTTTTATGAGACAGGGTCTGACTCTGCTGCCCAAGCTGGAGTGCAGTGGCATGATCTTGGCTCACTGCAGCCTCGACTTCCTGGGCTCAAGCGATCCTCTCACCTCAGCCTCTCAAGTATCTGGGAGTAGGTGGCACTACAGGCACATGCCACCATGCTCAACTAATTTTTGTATTTTTTGTAGAGATGTAGTCTCACTACATTTCCCAGGCTGGTCTCAAACTTCTGGGTTCAAGTGATCCTGCCACTTCAGCCTCCCAAAAGGCTAGTATTATAGGCATAACCCATTGTGCCGGCCTCTCTCCTATAAACTTTTGGTTAGCAAGGTTTATACTACAGTTTCTTAAAATGTGTTTACTAAAACTTGGTATTTTAAAGATAATTTTCTTAGTTAAAATGTGTCACCTATGGACAGATAGCACAGACATTTCATTTGCTTTTAAACCTGGCATGCTATCACATGAAACAATTCCACAGAACCACCAACACAGTCATTTTTTATAACAGTACACTGGTACTATAATTAGCAGCATGTCAAGTCCTGACTCTTCTAGGGAGGCATCATTAACTATGTCACCAAGAAATCAATATGTTTGGCTTCACTCTGTATATGAGCATAAAGGGCAAGTTATGTTGAATGCCCAGAGAGGATCAAACATCACAGCATATGAAAGAGAGAGGAAACGAGAGGGATAAGGTGAGAAAGAGGGGGAAGGATGGTGGGGGTTCAAAGGGTATGGGCCAGTTTTAATTTGTGCATTCAAATTTAGGTTCAATAATGCAAATCTCCTTTACCACACAGGTCTGTTCAATGTGTACATTAAAAACACAGAGGTCTTTAGATTGGGCTTTCAATCTTCCTACCTCCATGAGGACCTGATGGAAGAAAGAGTCTTCAAAACTTTCATCAAAATCAGCAATAAAACTAGTTTACAATCAAATGTTAAAACAACAGTGGAGGTAATCTTCATAAACACAGCAAATCTGTCTCTGGGGGATTCTGGTGATTGTGTCCAAGAGTAGTCACTGGAAGGCCAGTGAGGATTTCCCACTAAAGGGGTTTTAATTGTATTCCCAGAGCTCATACTCCTGAAGAGAAAAATCACAGTCCATATATCTTTAGTCTCTTCATCAAAAGCAAATAGAAAAGTTATACATGTCTCCTTCTGAGATTAATGAACTCTTGCCTATAAAACTATATTGTGCTTTATGTTAAAAACAGCTTACACTTTTAGTCATTTATTTTTAGAGGAAAAAAAGTTTATCTTAAGGTTTTCTGAGCTTGAAAACTATATTACTTATCCAGAAAATTATGGTCTGATATTATGATCATTCTATGGGTAACAAGACCAGAAAATTACTTTCTCATAAAAATGTTTACTAGCAAATACATGCATAAATAGGCTAAGACTTGAAATTCTTACAGAAATTCAAATGGCTGCACCTTTCTTCATTCCACCAGCGGGTGCATGAGGGTTCCAATTTCTCTGCATCCTCATCATGCTATCCATGGCCTTTCTCTTTGATCGCAGCCATGTCTGCACATGTGAGGTGGTGTCTCACTCTGGTTTTGATTTTCACTTCCCTAATGCTAATAATGTTGAGTAGTATCCTTTCATGTGCTTATTCAACAGTGGTATACTTTTTTGGAGAAATCTCTATTCAAACCTTTTGCCCATTTTTAAATCATGTTGTTATTGAGTTGTAGGAGTTATTTAGATATTCAAGATGTTAACCACTTGCCAGATCTGTGACTTGCAAATATTTCCTCTCATTTTGTGGGTTGTCTTTTAAATTTTTTTGATGTATTGTTTGTAGATTCAAAATTGTTAATTTTGATGTAGTCCAATCTATTTTTTCTTTTGTCACATGTGGTTTTAGAGTCATACCTAAGAAACCATTGCCTAACCTAATTCTTTTGCATGTGGATATACAGTTGTCCCATTTGTTAAAATGACTATTCTTTCACCCTTAAAATGTCTTATCACCGTCAAAAATCAATAGACCATAAATGTAGGAATTGATTTCTGGACTATCAAATATATTCCATTGACCAATATGTATATTCACAGGCCAGTATTCTATTGTCTTAATTACTATAGTTTTGTAATAACTTTTGTAATCAGGAGGATTCCAACTTTGTTCTTTTGCTAGACTGTTTTGGCTATTCTGAGATTCTTGATTTTTCACATGAATTTTCAAAATTAGCTTGTCTATTTTACTAAAAAAAATGAGGTCGGGGGAGTGGTGGGGATGTTGCTAGACACCGTGTTGAATCTGCAGGACAACTTGGCAAGTATCGTCTTCTTGGTAATATTAAGTCTTCCCATCCATAACCATGGCATATTCAATTTATTTAGATCCTCCTTAACTTCTTTCAACCAACATTTCTAGATTCAGTGCAAAAATCCTGTACTTTTTTGTAATCCACATTTCAGTATCTTATTCTTTTTAAAAATACTGCAAAGGGAGTTGTTTTCTTAATTACATTTTCACAATGATAATTACTAATGTCTAGAAATACAATTAGATTCTTTGTTACAACTAATAGTTTCTTCTAGTGAATTCCTTAGGATTCTTTACATATAAGATCATGTCATCTGCAAAATGTTTTGCTTCTTCCGTTCCAATGGGATATTTATTTCTTTCCCTTGCATTACTGCCTTGACTAGAACCTCTAGCACACTGTTAAACAGAAGTGACAAGAATGAATGTCCTTGTTTTCTTCCTGAAAATCATCCAGTCTTCAATGTGAGCCCTGGGTTTTTCACAGACCAAGCTGTGGAAGCTCCCTTCTATTCATATTTTTTATCCAGTGTTTTTATCACTAAAGGGTGCAGGATTTGGCAAATACTGTTTCTGTAGCAATTGAAATGTTCATCGACTTTTGTCTTTTTTCTTTTTTAGAGACAGGGTCTCACTCTAACATCCAGGCAGGAGTACAGTGGCATGATCATAGCTCACTGCAGCCACAAACTATCACTTAAGTGAACTATGTAATTATACTATGTTTTGTGCAGATAAAAAATGTTTACCAGTGCTCCTTGTTTTTGTATATATGATCTCAAATTACACATCATTTACTTTCAACTTGAACTCTCTTTACTATTTCTTGAAAGGCAGGTCTTTTACCAACAAATTCTCTCAGCTTTTGCTCATCTGAAAGTGTCTGTATTTTGTCTTCATTTTAAAAAACCTCTTACTAGATATAAGATGACTGGTTTACCAAACAGTGCTTAATTTCACTTGCAGCACTTTGAATGTCATCCCACTGCCTTCTGGCCTTCACTAATTCTGATAAGTCTGCTGTTAGTATTGTTGGGGTTCCTTTGTATGAGATATGTTTTTTATTTCACTGCATTCACACTTTTTTATCTTTGGCTTTCAACAATTTGACTATAATGTAGTGGGTGTGGATCTCTTTGTGTTTATCTATATGGAATTCACTGAATTTCTTGTATGTATATATTAATGTTTTTCATAAAGTTGAGAAGTTTTCAGTCATATACATTCAAATATTTTTCTGCTCCTTTTCTCTCTCCTCTCCTTTGGATATAGTTCACATGTGTTAGTCCCTTAGTGGTGTCCCCCCAGTTTTCTGAGGCTATGTCAGTTTTTTTTTTCATTCTTTTTTTATATATGTTCTTCAGATTGTGTAATCTCTATTGATCTATCTTCAAGTCTCTGATTATTTTCTTCCATCACCAGAAATTGATTGCTAAATCACCTAGCAATTTTTTTCCCATTTTGGTAATTGTACTTTTAACTCCAGAATTCCTTTATAATGTCTATCTCTTTATTCATATTCCCTACTTGATGAAACAGCATCCTCATATCTTCTTTAATTTCTTAGAAATAGTTGCCTGGAGTTCTTTGAAGATATTTTAAACGGGTACTTTGAGTTCTTTGTTAAGTCTAACATCCTGAATGATGTTTCTGTTGCCTGTTTTCCTGTGTACAGGCCACTCTTTCCTGTTCTCTGTATGACTTGCATTTGTTGTTGTTGAAAACTAGACATTGCAGGTATTATATTTTATGAACTCTAGATACTGATTTTCCCTTCTCTGCCCTAGAGCTTCTTGTATTTCTGTTTTGCTTATTTATTTGCTTGGTTACTTCACAAGACTCATTCAGTGAAGTCTATTTCTGGCTCAGTGTGTAGCCTGACATTCCTGCACACATTTTTTCTTCATGTTTTTAATCTTTCAGTCTGGCTACCTATGGCTCACCCCTGAATGGGCATCAGGCATTTATCAGTGAAAGACTGTTCTTAAGGCCCCTGGGTCCTTAGGGTTTTACCCTTAACAACTGGGGCTGAGGGACGCCTTGGAGTCTGCTGCCCCAGTTCAGGGAATTTACTGATTTTTTTTTCTACCATATGCACCCTACTAGCTGGGCTTTTCCCTCTCCAATCGCTCCTGTGAGGGTACAGACTTGAGCAAGTACACAGCTTTCAGGATGGCCAGAGATGATTGTGATATTATCTTTAAGACTGGTTTTTTAGGAATTGCACCTGTGTCAGAATAGCTTATTGTTTGGTCAGTGTTTGAACAGAGGTATTGAAACTGACCCAAAAATCCCATATACTGACCCTTTTGATAAACATACAAATGGGTCTTTCAGGCAAGATGGCTGAATAGGAACAGCTCTGGTCTACAGCTCCCAGTAAGATCAATGCAGAAGGCAGGTGATGTCTGCATTTGCAACTGAGGTACCCAGCTTATCTCACCTGGGACTGCTTAGACAGTGGGTGCAGCCCATAGAGGGCAAGCTGAAGCAAGGTGGAGCATCGCCTTAACTAGGAAGTGTGAGGGGTCAGGGAACTCCCTTCCCTAGCCAAGGGAAGCCATGAGGAACTGTGTCATGAGAAACTGTACACTCCAGGCCAGATATTATGCTTTTCCCACAGTCTTCACAACCTGCAGACCAGGAGATTCCCTCTGGTGCCTACTCCTTCAGAGCCCTGGGTTTCAGGCACAAAACTGGGCGGCCATTTGGGCAGACACTGAACTAGCTGCAGGAGTTTTTTTTCATACCACAGTGGCACCTGGAGCACCAGCAATACAGAACCACTCACTCCCCTGGAAAGGGGGCTGAAGCCAGCAAGCCAAGTGGTCTAGCTCAGCAGATCCCACCCCACAGGGCCCAGCAAGCTAAGATCCACTGGTTTGAAATTCTCACTGCCAGCACAGCAGTCTGAAGTCAACTTGGGACACTCAGGTTTTGTGGAAGGGAGGGACTTGAGTCAGCAGTTTTCCCCTCATAGTGTAAACAAAGCTTCAGCGAAATTCAAACTGGGTGGAGCCTACTGCAGCTCTGCAAAGCCACTGTAGCCAGACCACCCTTCTAGCTTCCTTCTCTCAGGGCAGGATATCTCTAAAAGAAAGGCAGAAGCCCCAATCAGGGGCTTATAGATAAAACTCCCATCTCCCTGGGACAGAGCACCTGGAAAAAGAGGCAGCTGTGGGTGCAGCGTTAGAAGACTTAAACATTCCTGCCTGCCAGCTCTGAAGAGGGCAGTGGATCTCCCAGCAGAGTGCTCAAGCTTTGTTAAGAAACAGAGTGCCTCCTCAAGTGGGTCCCTGACACCCATGCCTCCTGATTGGGAGACACTTCCCATCAGGGGTCGACAGACACCTCATATGGAAGAGCTCTGGCTGGCATCTGGCAGGTGCCTCTCTGGGATGAAGCTTCCAGGGGAAGGAACAGGCACCAAACTTTGCTGTTCTGCAGCTTCCACTGGTGATACAGGCAAATGGTCTGGAGTGGACCTCCAGCAAACTCCAGCAGATCTGCAGAAGAGCAGTCTGACAGCTAGAAGGAAAACTAGCAAACAGAAAGGAACAGAATCAACATCAACCAAAAGGATGTCCACACAGAAACTCCATCTGAGGCTCACCAACATCGAAGACTGAAGGTAGATAAATCCACAAAGATGAGGAAAAATCAGCACAAAAAAGCTGAAAATTCCAAAAACCAGAACATCTCTTCTCCTCCAAAGGAACACAACTCCTCACCAGCAAGGGAACAAAACTGGATGGAGAAAGAGTTTGACCAATTGACAGAAGTAGGCTTCAGAAGGTGGGCCACAACAAACTCCTCCAAGCTAAAGGGGCATGTTCCAACCCAATGCAAGGAAACTAAGAACTTTGAAAAAAATTAGAGGAATTGCTAACTAGAATAACCAGTTTAGAGAAGAACATAAATGACCTGATGGATCAGAAAAACACAGCACAAGAACTTCATGCAGCATACACAAGTATCAATAGCTGAATCAATCAAGTGGAAGATAAAATATCAGTGATTGAAGATTAACTAATGAAATAAAGTGTCAAGACAAGATTAGAGAAAAAGGAATGAAAAGAAGTGAACAAAACCTCCTAGGATTATGGGGTATGTGAAGAGACCAAACTTACAATTGACGGTGTACCTGAAAATGATGACGAGAATGGAAATGAGTTGGAAAACACACTTCAGGATATTATCCAGGAGAACTTCCCCAACCTAGAAGGACAGGCCAACATTCAAATTCAGGAAATACAGAGAACACCATAAAGATACTCCTCGAGAAGAGCAACCCCAGAACACATAAATGTCAGATTCACCAAGGTTAAAATAAAGGAAAAAATATTAAGGGCAGCCCAAGAGAAAGGTTGGATCACCCACAAAGGGAAGTCCATCAGACTCACAGTGGATCTCTCTGCAGAAACCCTACAAGCCAGAAGAGAATGGGGGTCAATGTTCAACATTCTTAGAGAATTTTCAACCCAGAATTTCATATCCAGCCAAACGAAGCTTCATAAGCGAAGGGGAAATAAAATCCTTTACAGACAAGCAAATGCTGAGAGACTTTGTCACCACCAGGTCTTCCTTACAAGAGCTCCTAAAGGAAGCACTAACCAGACAGAAAAAACTAGTGCCAGCCACTGCAAAAATATACCAAATTGTTAAGACTATCAATACTATGAAGAAACTGCACCAACTAATGAGCAAAATAACCAGCTACCATCATAATAACAGGATCAAATTCACACATAACAATATTAACCTTAAATGTAAATGGGCTAAACGTCCCAATTAAAAGACACAGACCGGCAAATTGGATAAAGAGTCAAAATCCATTATTGTGCTCTATGCAGGAGACCCAACTCACATGCAAAGACACACATAGGCTCAAAATAAAGGGATGGAGGAATATTTGCCAAGAAAAATGGAAAGCAAAAAAAAGCAAGGATTGCAATCCTAGTCACTGATAAAACGGACTAAACCAACAAAGATCAAAAAAGACAAAGAAGGGTATTACATAATGATAAAGTGATCCATGACACAAGAAAAGCTAACTATCCTAAATATATATGCACCCAACACAGGAGCATCCAGATTCATAAAGCAAGTTCTTAGAGACCTAAAAGACTTAGACTCCCAACCAATAATAGTGGGAGACTTTAACACTCCACTGTCAATATTAGACAGATCAACAAGACAAAAAATTAACCAGGATATTCAGGACTTGAACTCAGCTCTGACCAAGCAGACCTAATAAACATCTACGGAACTCTCCACCCTAAATCCACAGAATATACATTCTTCTCAGCAACACATCATGCTTATTCTAAAATTGACTACATAATTGGAAATAAAACACTTCTCAGCAAATGCAAAGGAATGGAAATCATAACAGTCTCCCAGACCACAGTGCAATTAAATTAGAACTCAGGATTAAGAAACTCACTCAAAACCACACAACTACATGGAAACTGAACAACCTGCTCCTGAGTGACTACTGGGTAAATAACGAAGTTAAAACAGAAATAAGTAAGTTCTTTGAAACAAATGAGACAAAGACACAACATACCAGAATCTCTGGGACACAGCCAAAGCAGTGTTTAGAGGGAAATTTATAGCACTGAATGCCCACAAGAGAAAGCAGAAAGGAAGTAAAATCGACACCCTAACATCACAATTAAAAGAACTAGAGAAGCAAGAGCAAACAAATTCAACAGCTAGTAGAAGACAAGAAATAACTGAGATCAGAGCAGAACTGAAGGAGATAGACACACAAAAGACCATTCCAAAAAATCAATGAATCAAGAGCTGGTTTTTTGAAAAGATCAATAAAATAGATAGATTGCTAGCAGACTAATAAAGAAGAAAACAGAGAAGAATCAAACAGATACAGTAAAAAATGATAAAAGGGATATCACCACTGATCCCACGAAAATACAAACTACCATCAGAGAATAGTATAAACACCTCTACTCAAATAAACTGGAAAATCTAGAAAAAAATGGATAAGTTCCTGGACACATACACCCTCCAAAGACTGAATCAGGAAGAAGTTGAATCCCTGAATAGACTAATCAGAAGTTCTGAAATTGAGGCAGTAATTAATAGCCTATCAACCACAAAAACTCTGGGATCAAACGGATTCACAGCCCATTTCTATCAGAGGTACAAAGAGAAGCTGGTACTATTCTTTCTGAAATGACTCCAAACAACAGAAAAAGAAGGACTCAGCCCTAACTTATTTTATGACGCCAGCATCATTCTGATACCAAAACCTGGCAGAGAAACTACAAAAAAAAAGAGAAAATTACAGGCCAATATTCCTGATGAACATTGATGTGAAAATCCTTAATAAGATACTGGCAAACCAAATCCAGCAGCACATCAGAAAAGCTTATCCACCATGATCAAGTTGGCTTCATTCCTGGGATGCAAGGTTGATTCAACATATACAAATCAATACATGTAATCCATCACACAAACAGAACCAATGACAAAAGCCACATGATTATCTCAATAGATGCAGAAAAGGCCTTTGATAAAATTCAACACCCTCCGTGCTAAAAACTCTCAATAAACTATGTATAGATGGAATGTATCTCAAAACAATAAGCTATTTATGACAAACTCACAGCCAACATCATACTGAATGGGCTAAAATCTGGAAGCATCCCTTTGAAAACCGGCACAAGACATGGATGCCCTCTCTCACTACTCCTATTCATCGTAGTATTGGAAGTTCTGGCCAGGGCAATCAGGCAAGAGAAAGAAATAACAGGTATTCAAATAGGAAGACAGGAAGTCAAAATGTCTCTGTTTGCAGATAACACAATTGTATATTTAGAAAACCCCATCGTCTCAGCCCAAAATCTCCTTAAGCTGATAAGCAACTTCAGCAGTCTCAGGATATAAAATCAATTTGCAAAAATCACGATCTTTCCTATAAACTAATAATAGACAGCCAAATTATGAGTGAACTTTCATTCACAATTGCTACAAAGAAAATAAAATACCTAGGAATACAACTTACAAGGGATGTGAAGGCCCTCTTCAAGAAGAACTACCAACCACTGCTCAAGGAAATAAGAGCAAACACAAAGAAATGGAAGACCATTCCATGGTCATGGGTGGAAGAATTAATATCATGAAAATGGCCATACTGCCCAAAGTAACTTAAAAATTCAATGCTATCCCTATCAAGCTACCACTGACTTTCCTCACAGAATTAGAAAAAAACTACTTTAAATTTCATATGGAACCAAAAAAGAACCCATTTAGCAAAGACAATCCTAAGCAAAAAGAAAAAAGCTAGAAGCATCACACTACCTGACTTCAAATTACACTACAAGGCTACAGTAACCAAAATAGCATGGTACTGGTACCAAAACAGAGATACAGACAAATGCAACAGAACAGAGGCCTCAGAAATAATACCACATATCTACAATCATCTGATCTTTGAAAAACCTGACAAAAACAAGCAATGGGGAAAAGATTCTGTATTTAATAAATGATGTTGGGAAACTAGCTAGTCATATGCAGAAAACTGAAATTGTATCCTTTCCTTACAACTTATACAAAAATTAACTCAAGATGGATTAAAGACTTAAATGTAAGACCTAAAACCATAAAAACCCTAGGAGAAAACCTAGGCAATACTATTCGGGACATAGGCATGGACAAAGAATTCATGATTAAAATACCAAAAGCAATGGCAACAAAAGCCAAACTTGACAAATGGGACCTAATTAACCTAAAGAGCTTCTACACAGCAAAAGCAACCATCATCAGAGTGAACAGGCAACCTACAGAATGAGAGAAAATTTTTGCAATCTATCTATCTGACAAAGAGCTAATATCCAGAATCTACAAAGAACTTAAACAAATTTACAAGAAAAAAAATCCCATCAAAAAGTGGGTGAAGGATATGAACAGACACTTCTCAAAAGGAGACATTTATGTAGCCAAAACACGTGAAAAAAGCTCATCATCACTCATCATTAGAGAAATGCAAATCAAAAACACAATGAGATGCAATCTCAGTCCAGTTAGAATAGCAATCATTAAAAAGTCAGGAAACAACAGATGTGGGAGAGGATGTGGAGAAATAGAAACACCTTTACACTGTTGGTGAGAGTATAAATTAGTTCAACCATTGTGAAAGATAGTGTGGTAATTCCTCAAGGATCTAGAAGCAGAAATACCATTTGACCCAGCAATCCCATTACTGGGTATACACCCAAAGGATTATAAATCATTCTACTATAAAGACACATGCACACGTATGTTTATTGCAGCACTGTTCACAATAGCAAAGACGTGGAACCAGCCCAAATGCCCATCAGTGATAGACTGATAAAGAAAATGTGGCACATCATGGAATACTATGCAGCCATAAAAAGGATGAAGTCATGTCCTTTGCAGGGAAATGAATAAAGCTGGAAACCATCATTCTCAGCAAACTAATGCAGGAATGGGAAACCAAACACCACATGTTCTCACTCATAAGTGGGTGTTGAGCAATGAGAACAAATGGACACAGGGAGCTGAACATCACACACTGGGGCCTGTTAGGGGGTGGGGTACTAGGGGAGGGATAACATTAGGAGAAATACATAATGTACGTGATGCGGTGATGGATGCAGCAAACCACCATGTCATGTATATACCTAAGTAACAAACCAGCACGTTCTGCACATGTACCCCAGAACTTAAAGTATAAGAAAAGAAAGAAATGATGTTGGATACCATGTGTCAGGTATTGTGCCAAATGTTGTGAGGTTTACAGAAGTAGAAGTCTTACTTTCAGTTTCCTAACAATTTACATTTCTCTACAAATACACTTTTCTTTTGTCATTAGCAATCATTTGTAAATCTTACTCTGCTATCTAATTTGAGAGTTAACTATAATAAATGTAAAAGATGTTAAATATTTTACAACTTTTTTTGCTTAAATTTTGTTTTAATTTTTAAACTCTAGATTCTAAGCTAAAATGGAATTTCATATGTACTTCAAATGCAGCTACAAAGAATCAGAAAATACATCATCGTTTTTTTTTTTTGAATGCTCAAGAAATAGGACATGCGGTTCAGATGATTGGTTGTGTCTGTAGAAGCTTGCACTGTAGCTCAGTCTTCTTTCAGCTTCTGGATGCCATTATTCCACTAGAAATATACTGCATATTCACAGATAATAGAAATAAATGTAGTATTATTTACTTGTGTGATGTCTTTCTCCTGTCATAGATACTTTTACTTTAAAACGGAGGTGGGACAGGAACAAATAGAAAACTGTGTGGCAGTCTGGATATCAGTTAAGGCTATTGAAATTTTGGACAAACTAACATGCAGTAAAATTGACTTTCATTGGATATACACTTCTAGAAATTTATTACATTAAAACAAATTGAGATGGAGTCTTGGTCTCTCTCCCAGACTGATGTGCAGTAGTGCGATCATAACTCACTGTAATCTCAGATTCCCAGGCTCAAGCAATCTACCTCAGCCTCCTAAGAAGCTAGGACTACAGGTGTGTTGCCACCACACTTAGCTACGTTTCTGATTTTTTTTTTTTTTTTTTTTTTTTTTTTGGGGGTAGAGACGATGTCTCACTGTGTTGCCCAGGCTGGTCTTGAACTCTTGGCCTCAAGCAATCCTCCCTCCTTATTTTCCCAGAGTTGGGATTCAAGAAGTGAGCCACCGCACCCAGCTCCAGTGCTAGGAATTTTAACTCAGGCACAGGTTCATAAAATTTCCACCACTATGAGGACATAGACTAGTTCCATCCGTCCAGAAAAAATCCTTTTACTGTTACTTTGTAATGACACCCTACCCTGTCAAATAACACCTTGTGACCACTGATCTTTTCTCTGTCACTGTAGTTTGACTTTGTGAATGTTTTAAAAATAGAACCATACAGTATGCAACCTTTTAGGACTTTTTTTTTTCCTCTCTCTCTTTCTCTTGGCATAATGTCTTTGAGATTCATCTAACTTTTGCATGTGTCAGTAGTTCCTTTTTATAGCTTCGTGTAGTATTTTGTAGTCTGGATGTACTGTAGTTTCTTTATCCATTTACCCACTGAGTACCATTTACATTGTTTCCAGTTTGGGGTCATTATGAATAGAACATTCAAGTGCAGTATTTTTATTTCAAGTACAAAATTTGCGTTTCTTTTGTGTGCTGCCTAGGAGAGAAATTGCTTCATTGTGGTATGAGTATATTTAATAAGAAACTTCCAGACCATAGAGTAGTTGTACCATTTTGTATTTCATGAGGCGTGCATGAGAATTTTATTTGATCTGCATCCTTACCAACATAGTATCGTAGTATCAACTATTCTAATACATATGTCATAAGATCTCATTTTGTTCTTAATCTACATTTTCATAAAGGCACTTGATGTTGAAAAGCTTTTTGTCTGCTTATTTGCCATTTGTATATTCTTTTTGGAGAGAACTCTTTAAGTCTCTGGCCAAGTTTTAATTTGGGCTGTTTTCTTACTGCAGAATATTCCAAGTTATTTATATATTCTGGATACAAGTTATTTGTCTGATATGTGACTTGTAAATATTTTCTCCTAGACTGTTGCTTATCTTTTTTATTCTCTTAATTGTGTATTTTTAGAGCTAAAGTTTTTAATTTTGATAAGATCCAATTTACCAATTCTTAAACATGTATTATGCTTTGGTGTCTTAAGAACTTGTTGCCTAAATCCAGATCATGAATGTATTCTTGTTTTTTAAAAGTTTCGCAGTTTTCCATTTTGTATTTAGTTGTATTAATCATTTTGAGTTAATTTTTATTAAAGGTATAAGCTTTAGGTCTGGATTCATTTTTTTTTTAGCATACAGTCCAATTATTCCAATATTATTTGTTGAAAAACTATCCTTCTGTAATGAATTGCCTTTAAACATTTATCAAAAACAAGTTGCTTCATGTTCGTGTGGTTGTATTTCTAGATTCTCTGTTTTGTTCCATTGATCTAAGTGTCTATTTATCAATACCTCATTGTTTTGATTCCTGTAGCTTGCTTACCCCTCTTAACTGAAACTTGAAGCAAGACTAGTTTCTTTTGCTGTGACTAGAACTAAATAATCTGTAAAACATTTTAAATATATTTTACATATTCTTTATAATGAGTCCTGAAATTGAGTTGTATCAGTTCTCCAGCTTGCTATTATTTTTAGGGATTTTTTTTCTTTCTTTCTTTTTTTTATTTTACTTTAAGTTCTGGAGTGTTGAACAATGAGAACACATGGACACAGGGAGGGATTTTTTAAAAAAATTCTAGTTCCTTTAGCATACTGTATATTTTAATATCCGCGTCTATATCTACAGAAATCCCACTGGAGTTTTGGCTGAAATTGTATTAAAAATGCAGATCAATTTGCAAAGAATCTTCACTGTACTCTGTCTTCTAATCCATGAACAGGATATGGCTCTGAATTTAGTTAGGTCAGCTCTGATTTCCTTCATCTATGTTTTGTAGCTTTCAAAATACAGATCTTCTACGTATTTTGATGGAGTTGCAGTCAAGTATTTTCATTTGGAGATTTTAAAAAATTGTTTATTGCTGTTATATGGAGATATTTCTGGTTTTCAATCAATAAAAAAGGGCAACTCCCTCTGTGCATTAGGAGTGCATTTTTTTTTTTTAATTTTACTTTATGTTCTGGGGTGTCCACTTTCTTTGGCCTTGAACTATAGAGCATCTCCTTGTATTCCTTCTAATCCTTTGCTTCTGAGTTTAGGCTGCATTGAATCCAAGCTGGGATATACTGGAGGGGAAAAGTAGTTGTTCAGCTGCTTTTCAAAGTATTTTTCAGATTCTTCAAATTGTTGCTTTATGCATTCTGTCTGGGTTTTATAGCTGCATTCTGTTAAGGCAGAGTAAGCAACCACTTGCTTACCCCTCTTAACTGCAACTTGAAGCAAGACCAGTTTCTTTTGCTGTGACTAGAACTAAATAGTTTGTAAAACATTTTAAATATGTTTTGTCAACCGATAGTCCACCTGAGTATTATTGAGATCTTGCAGCATTCTTCCCTTGTCCACTCCCTGTCAAGAAAATGACAGTATAACTCTTTTCCCAGCCCTGAATACTCAGCCTTTAATTATGATCTCATTTAAGTATTCATTAGAGAAAATTAACCTTTTTTGGCTTGAGTAGTTGTATTTTTCTTAAAGAAGAGAAGTCATAGTGTTGTATCTACATAACTAGGTTTGAGTTATTTGAGACTGCTTCTGCTGGCAGCCTTGGCAACCTCTAGGGAGAAGTGGAGGATCGATATTTAGAAAATTAATTTGTACGTCTATAAGAATAATTTGATATTTCACAATTAAAACTTTTATATAACAAAGTAAATTCTGAGATGTGAAGGCAGATATTTTAAAGAAGGAACAAACTCCCTTAATTTACATAAGAGTCTTAGATTTTTTTTTTTAATTTACTGCTTTAAAACCTGATTTATCTAGCCAGAATTCTGCAATGAGAGTATTGAAAGCTTTTATGTTGTAACTGAGGAAATTTTCTTTTAAATTTGTTGGTCACTTTGTTACAGGTTTTAGGTATGTCAAGCACAAACCAGTATAACTGTGGATTTCTGACCCAATCTCCTGTAAAAATTGATCCTTTCATTGTAAGTTTTAGTCATGTTCTGGCTTAGTATAATGATATAGAGATAGTGTTATATAGTTTCACTTCCAATCTGGTTTTCCCTAAAACTGAAGATATTTAGTAACATTTGTATCTGCGATGATTACATGTCCTTGTATAAGGAAAAAGAAAGTAAAGAAATGGTTAATTTTGTGTTTTTGATGAAGGAAGAAGGTGTTCACTTGCTTTTTCGAAAGTGGGGGAAAAGTGCTTTATATTCCCTTTTGCTTTTCTTAGAAGAAATATGTACCATAGTAAGAAAAATACATAATGAGAACTTCTTCAAAAAAACTAGCTAGTGTTTCAGTTATACATCATTTTGATGAAGGATGAGTATCTGGAAGCCGGATTGGGTGCATGGTTATGAAGAAATGAAAGAGCATAGACTTTAAGGTCAGAAAGATATGAATTTGAATCTAAGCTCTGTCTTTAAAATGGTGGATATATTGCTTAATAATCCTAAGGTTTTTTCCTCTTATGTACAGTTGATTTACCTACTTAATTCAGAGGCTTGTTTAGTGAGTTTAACAAGAACATATTTAAAGCGACCCAAAGTTATGCCTGCCATATAGTGGCATAAGAAATAGTGCCTTCATTATACGATAGATAGAGCAAAAAAGTAAATAGTTTAATAGCTTAGAACTTTCTGAAAAAAATCACTTGCTAATGTTCAACCTTGATGAGTAGCAAGGAAACTGATTAGCTTTTTTAATATGGTGCACAGTTTTTGGCTAGAGTACCCAGGTGTGTTTACATGTCTTTAAAGCTGAGATGCTGAGTAGTAATAAGTTACGGTTAGGGTTTTGGCAGAGCAGTAGCCCTGCATCAGGCTCACTTTTTCCCCCTATCTTCCTTTAACTTTTCTCTTTTGATATATATTAATGCCATGTCAGAGTGACAGAAGTGTTTTAAGCCCTAGCTCGTCAGTATCACATAATAATGTCATTGGAAGCCCATGGAGAATTTATTTGGACATTCTAGTCTGTAGAGTAAGCTTGTGACTGATCAGAGAAGTGGCAGAATAAATAGTTATATGCCATTTGGTGTTTACATTAATTTCTTATTACATGTTTCTGAGAAAACTATGTTATTTGGCATCTGTAGCAGTAAGAGTCCAATAAGAGATAGAAATCACACAATAGATTAAATGAGAAGCTTAATATAAAGAATTATTAACAACGATAAAAGAGTATGTCTAAGGAAACATATGGTACCTTAGGGCTGGAACCAAGCAATCTAGGAAGAACAAAGTTGTAAAGGGTTCAGACCTTGGAGAAGGTGTGATTTAGCCTGTTGGAGAAGCTTGAAATTTAGCCAGACTCAAGCTAGTTTGGAGTTGTTGGGCAAATAGGCAACCCTCTGGAGTGCAAGTAAGAGCAGGCAGTCAGTAACAGTTGGCAGACATGTGCAGGACTCCCAGTACTAGACAGAACAGAAGTCATTACTGGTGCACGGGATGGTGGGGATAGAGAGGCATGGGTGGTGAAGGTGTGGGTGGAAGTTGTGGAAGGAGCTACTGCTGGGTTCATGAACTTCAAGGCCACAGGCAGCTGTGGGCAGGCAAGGTCCCTTAATTAAACCTTGCCAGGGAGTCCAGACACCAGCATAGACAGGAGGCCTGTAAAGCATTCAGTCTGTGTGAGCATTTTCGTTTTTATAACAAAAGTAAAGTAGAAGGGTTATTTCCAGGCAAGGCTGCAAAATTGGATCCACTGCATTCTGTACTATGGCTAGTGCAGGTTCTGCCACATATCTTCATAACCACACCCCTTACCACCCCAGGCCAGGCAGGAAATCCCAGGAAACCTTTTCCTCTGCAGTGTCCCTTCACTGCCCTCTATAAGGAGGCCTAACATCATGCTTCCTTTAAAGGAGAGAAGCTTAAAGGAATTCAGAAGGGGTACATTTGGAACTGAGAGGCTGGGGATGACTCACACAGCATCTTTTATTTTGAAAAACTGAGGAGTTCTGCCAGCATATTCAGTCTAGAAACTATGTAAAACATGAACTTGATACTCACTTTGCACTGCATGTAACTATATCTTCTGATTTGTAAAACTTAACAAGAACTTAAATCATGCCTATGGTACATGAAAGACATGCTGAACTCTGTTCATAGCATCTCTTGATTCTGCTGAAAGCTGTTTAGGTTTGTAGCAGCTGGTCCCAAGTTATCGATGGTCAACTTGGTGGCAGATGGTGTTTTGGGTTGTAGTTTAAGGGGAGAAGCTTGCAACTCCATCTTTTGCGCTCCCTTACCTCTTATCACCCTGTCTCCCACTTTACTTGGCAGATTTCAGCCATCAGGGAAGCCCAACGTTGTCTAGTGTGGTAATGCCTGCATATGAGAGGATTTTGAGTTAGACTGACGTTCTACCTGTAACTAATGACATCAACAAAGTTACCAGAACTAATGCATTTTCCCTCTAGCCTTGTGAATAGCATTGACTTTTAGAAGCTTTATGGGCAATATCAAATTTGAAATTGTTTCAATTAATTTTTTTCATCAGATAATTTTATTGACACTAAATCCCTTTGTCTTCTTTTTAAAAAATTTTTAGAGACAGGGTCTCATTCTGTTGCCGAGGCTGGAGTACAGTGGTGCAATCGTAGCTCACAGTAACCTTGAACTGCTGGGTTCAGGCAATCCTCCTGCCTCAGCCTCCTGAGTAGCTAGGACTACAGGTGTGCTCTATCACACCTTGCTGATTTTTAAACATTTTGTAGAGATGAGAGTCTCACTATATTGCCCAGGCTGACCTCAAACTCCTGGCCTCAAGCGATGCTTCCCCCTTGACCTTCCCTTCCCTCTCCCATTTTTTTTTTTTTTTTTGGAAGGGCAGCAACTTCATCTGTCATCACTCACCATAAAATTTTATAAGAGATTGGTTGCCTGAAGATGTTATTAAAGTTTTTTATTATAGGAAATATTTATTTAAAATACCTTATTATAAACAATACTCATTGTAGAAAGTTAGAAGATAGTAATTTGCATAAGTAAAATAAAGCAAACTTCTCCAGAGTTTATTCCTATTTTCCTCAATGTATAGAATTCTAGATTGTTGATTTCTGTATGCATTTGTTTATGCCAAAATGAAATGCTGTTTTGGTTATCCTGGTTTGTCCACTGATTTTTCTCTGCTAATGTTCTTCACTTCTTCATGTTGGTTCATTTTCAACTTAGTTATGTCCTTTCTCACATCCTCATGTGGTCTTCTATTTATTCATATAAACAGAAGGTCATACTTAGAAATGGCAGAGTAAAGTTGAAGGAAGTTCACAGCAGAGCTCTCTTTATTAAGAAAAATAATTGTCCATTCAAGGTGCCAATTCTTTTGAAAATAAAAATCCAGACCTTAAAACTGAAGGCTTTTGAAGTCTGACACACTTCTATTTCTTATGTCTGATGTCACTTGATATCACTATATATTAAAGAATCGTAACTTTTTAGTCTATTAAAAACTTTGTACATTTTTTAAAAAGTTAATTTTAAGTGTAACTTTGAAATAATTCAGTTTTTGAAGAAAATATATCTTTTAAGATTGTTGATCACTCTATTTACCCACAGGGCTTTCTCTAAGACTAGGGATTTACCATTTTAGGCTTTCTAATGTGGCACCTTTAGTCTGAAGAAAACAGTAAAACACCTTAGATATTGTAGCTGTATGTTCTGTATGATTAAAAAAAATACAAATAGACTTTTAAAGCCTGCAAGAAGTTGTGATGAAGACATAGCTTATGATCCTGCAGAGAATTAACGTGACTGGGAGCTGATCATTGGCCAATCTAGCTACTATGGGGGTAAGAAAGATTTAGAAGATATTTGCAATGGTCGATTTAATGAAACATAATGACTTAATAGAAATGATTAACAATAATGCCATGAAAAATATTTTAAAGTAACATTTAATTCATTTTTACTTACTAAACTTTGAGGGAATTGCATATTTTTGTCAAAAGTAAAAAGGCATTAGTTTGCCATGTAATATCCCTCCTCTCTCACTCTCCTCATATATATGCATAATATTCTTCTGTAAAATAATTTTCAGTTTAATCCTTTTAGCCTTGTGAGTGCTTCAAAATACTGTATTGCTTCTTAAAAAACATTATTTCTAAAAGTTCTCCTTTAGAACATTATTATAAAAGAGTGCCTGTAAAGAGACATTTAGGATAGTTTCCCTTTCAGAATAAGCATATTTGATTACTTGATATGTGGGACCAACTTTCCCTAGAGACGAAGATGAGAAGAGTCCTAGAAGGAAGTGGGCTTAGTGAAGACTGGTCATTGTAATAAGTGTTTCCCACAATTCACTTTTGTTTTTACTGGCTCTTGCTCTTGGCATTGATTTAGAAGGTTTAAAAATTCAATTTCTTTACTTTTCTTAACAATACTAAGTCTTAAATGTTAGTACTTGTGTGGGGCAAAGATTTGTGAATTCAACAATGTCTTTTGCTCTTACACGTAAATGGAGTTAACTTAATAGAAGAACACTAGAGCATTCTAGGGCAAGAGGTCTGTGACTGTGAACCATCAGCCTTCATGTAAGGGGATGAAATTGCCTTGTGATTCCTAGGAAATTCAAGTACTCATTCTGCGTATGTACCGAGCCCCAATAAGTCTCATTTTTCTCTTTCCTTTCCCTGTCACTGCCTTGTTCAGGAGTGTGCACCTGACTGAACAAGTGGAATGAAATTTGCTAGGCCGTCCTTGTGCCTAGTAAAGGGTCACCAAAATGTCAGAATTCTAGATCCGGTCTTGTATGACTCTTCAGAGATGTGTCTACATTTTCCCAAATCTGATTTTTTTTTCTTCCCTACCCTCCTTACTCCATCCCGCTGCCCTTCCCTCTGCAATAACCTGAAATGAACTTTATTTGTATACTTCTGGAAATTTTTACCAGAAGTTTTTAAATAGGTATAATTTTTTACCTAGGTATAACATACCTCCAAAACTCAAGGACATTCTTTTTACACTTAATACGGAGCATTTAGACAAATGCAGTTTTCTTTTACCTTGCATCTGTGGAGTGATTTATGGCATGCATAATTTAAGCCTTACAATAATGCTGTAAGAATAGGTACTGCTATCACCAGGATACAGATCAGAAGGCTGTGGTTCAACTTCCACCCCTTCAGTTTTGAGGTCTGGATTTTTCTTTTCAAAGGAATTGGCACCTTAAATAGGCAGGCAATTCTTTCATTTAACAAAGAGAGATCTGCTGTGAACTTCCTTCAAATTTACTCTACGATTTCTAAGTAAATATGACCTTCTGTTTGTATTAATAAATACAAGACCAAATGGAGGGGAACCTAATTATGATTAATAATTATGATTGATAATTATGTAAAAAGCCATTTTAGCCATCTGATAAAACTTTCTGTAACATTACTTTTATAATTTTAAAACACATACGCATCCCTAATCTGTAATAGAAAATTACTTTTCCAATAGATGACACTAATGATTTCCATACTCCATCACAGTTTACAGAGGAATATATTTATAGTCTTACCAGTCTGTTGTAAAATAGGCTTAATTTTGAATTGTTAAATGGTTCCTCATGCAAATGTATTTTTTATTCCATGACATACTAGGATGATTTTTCTTTTCTTTGCATTTTTCTCCTTGTCCCATATGGACCTGTTAATATTGGGAAAGAACTTCACAAGGAACTTAACATAGAAGTTATAACAACAAAAGTCTGTGAAAGTAAAACATGTTTTCAGATCACTAGTGATTTCAGTTATTTAGTTTTCTGAAGATTGCAAAAAGGATCTAACGTAAGAATATAGATAAATTAGGGCATAATGTTATAATCTCTCATTTGCTTTCCTTTGGTATTTTTCAGCATAATAAAATGTACGTCAAAATAACACGAATATACCTGAAATGGAGTTTTGTTAAAGAATTATGAGATTTGTAAAAGGTTCAGTGTTGGTACTGCTGTATATATAAGATGATATAAACTCCCGTCTTTAAAAAAAAATTTTTTTTAAAGAAAAGCTTGAAACCTTCCCTTAAAAAGATTTATAAACCACTATCATAGCAGAGTTTTGTTCTCGCTAAACAGATTTCTGTTTAACAAGTTAAATAGTGCAGAAATCACTCCAGAAGGAATAAATTAGGTTTTTCACAGGTTCGAATTACATTTTACTCAGGGGTCTGGCCCATAGCATGAATTTAAGAGTTTCTGCCTTTTGCCAGGATTCCAAAGGCTGATTATCTCGGGACTGTTTTTCAAAAGTAAAAAGCAAAAGATAAGCTTGTGGTTCTTTTTTTCTTTTCAGACTGGGTGATCCTTGATTGGGAGTTGAATGGAGTTTTGGGGTAGGAATGTTTATTGGGAGGAACTATAGGGTGTGTCTCCCAGTGGAATGTTCATTCCAAGGAGAGATTCCAGAATATAGTGGGCCTAGGAATGGAATTAATCCTGAGGTAGAGCAGAGTACATCACTTCATCTTCCTGTATATTGATTTCAGGACAGGCATGTTTGAGGAGTAACATCTCCAGGGGGAAAGAGTATATGCTCAAAAGTGATCCTTCTAGATGTAAAGCATAAGTACAAAATTGATGTTATAAATACTTGAAAAGGGAAAATTTTGTCTTTTTCCTCTAATGATATTTAATGCTTACTCCACGTTACATGTGTAATTTAACCTAAACACTATTTGACTGGTATTACTCAATTCAGAAGTTGAGGAAATTAAGGCTTAGAGATTAAGTGATTTACTTAAGGTTACATAATGAATAATGGAGTCTAAATTTGGCCTTACATCTTTTGAACTTGAGTTATTTGTTTCTTAGTCATGATCCTATTGTGAAAAGCCTTCCGTTTCTAATTATGTGGTGGCTGAACTGCTAACTTGGTTCTTTTAAGAGCCAAAGAGGTCTGGCACAGTTGCTCACATCTAAATCCCAGCACTTTGGGAGGCCAAGGAGAGTGGATGGCTTGAGCCCAGAAGTTTGAGACCAGCCTGGGCAACACAGTGAGACCAGATCTGTACAAAAAATAAAAAAAAAAAAAAAATTAGCCAGGTGCGGTGGTGCACACATGTAATCCCAGCTACCAGGGAGGCTAAGGTGGGAGGATTGCTTGAGTTCAGGAGGCGGAGGCTGCAGTGAGCTGAATTTGTACCACTGCACTCCAGCCTGGGCCACAGAGTAAGACTCTGTCTAAAGAAGAACGAAAGAGAGAGAGAGAGAGAGGGAAACAGAGAGAGAAAGAGAGAGAAAGGGAAAGGGCCAATGGGAATTGGTTTGGGAAGTTTATCTACTCACTACTTAAAGCAGCAGCTCTTATGTGTTTATCAAAAGTGGCTGTGGATTTAAAAAATTAAAATAATTGAGCATTTATCTGACCCACTTTGATAGTGAAATACAAATGTACATGATCAGTCAGTTTTTACTTTCAGAAAGCAAGAGAAAAGCCAGTTGTTTTAAACAAAAACAAAACAAAACAAAAAAACAAGCAAACAGGGGATTCAATACTTATAAAAAGGTTGGCAGTTTGGAGCAGCAGAACCTCACCTGTGCCTTCAGGTCTGGCGACACCATTTGTCCGGCCTGCTAGAGGTGCTGCTACCTCTGCTACCATCAGGAAGGTGGAGAAGTTGCTCCTAAAGCTTAGTTGTGATCTGGGAATCACAAAGACAGCACTATACATGATGGCATACCTAATTAACAGATGTCTGGAGGTAAGAGAGCCTGGGAAGAGAAGTAGTTAGGATTTTAGCCTCTGCAATTCAGGTAGCCACACAGGAAGACAGCTGGTATTGAGGTTACCCACCATATTAAAAAAATAAAACTGTCTGTCTGTCTATCTATCTATCTATCTATCTATACAATAGCAATGGGATGAGACCTTGCTTTGTCTCCATCACTATATTTCCTGAGCTCCCTCACTCCCAGCTGTCATTAAAATGTGCCTTTGTCTTTCTGGTCATGTGTCATGTGGAAGTTTTATTTGTTTGTTTTATTTTGTTTTGTTTTTAACCACATCATTAAAGGCTTTCTCAGTGAATAAATAATTTTAAAATATTTCATTAATATATGTAGTTAACTTTTAAAAAAGTATTTTGAGAAGTTATTTTAGCAATTAAGACAAGGGATGCTAGAGCTAAACTCTAGCTCTCAATTCCAAAATACCAACAAAAAATAATTAGCAGATATAACACTAGGAGAGTGTTCTGAGTCTATTATATCTCTGGAAGAATATTCTGTACTTTTTCAAAGATAGGCTGCAGAGAATCAAGTATGTATATAGAATACATTGTTATATGTATGTATTTATATACATAACTTTTCTGAGTGGAGAACAATTTAGATGTGAACTTTACTGGAGACGTCTGATTGGAATCATCTTTTGGAGAGCACGTTATAATATCATATTTCAAGTTATGCAGAAGTGTGCAAAAGAAGGAAGTTGTTTCTAAGCTGGAGTTGGTCTTTTGGCATTGTTGTTAGCTCAGGTGCCTCAAACTCTCAAAAGGTTAATTAGTTTCTAGAGAGAGGTGGAGAGTCTTCCAAAGCATTTTTACCCTCAGTGATCAATGATGTATTATGTAACCCATCTTTTCTTTTCTGGAGTTCCTTGTGGCATCTTACAGCTTTCTTTCTTTACTACTTAAAAGCTTTTATATGTAGTAGGCAAGTGTGAGATACCCAGTGTATAAGTTAAGAGAAACAATTGAGTAGAAAGGCTCTTTGTTGGTATTTAATTTCAGATATTTGTCTCTCAGATTTTTTTCTTTGTACAGGTAAGTCCTCAATTTATGTTGTCACTGGGTTTGAGGAAACTGCAACTTTAAAATGATGTATAAGAAAACCAGTTTTACCATAGGTTAATTGATGTAAACAAGAGTTAACTTCCTATGACATTTCTGGTCACAAAAATATCACCAAAATTTTAAATAAAAACCAAAACTGTTATGTTATTAAACATTAAAATAAATGTGAGCTATACATACATTTAAGAAAGGTTAATAAATCAAGTGGGATAATGATTTACCCACTTATTCCAATTTAGGGTCTTGAATGGCCAGAGCATATCCAGCAGCTCAGCCTGCAAGCCAGGAACCTGCCCTGGGTAGGATGCCATCCCATTGCAGGGTGCAGTCACAAACACCCACACCCACGTACCCTGGGACAATGTAGACCCACCAGTGAACCTGACATGCACATCTTTGGGAGGTGAGAGGAAGCCAGCCATTTTGGAGAAAACCCATACAGACATGAAGAGTAAGTGCAAACTCCACACAGATGGTGGCCCCAGCATGAATTGATTTCTTTTCTCATTAGCATTATAATGAAACAACATTGAATGAAACAGTATTCAAGAATCTGAAATTATGTATTTTCCCCCTTCAATTATTTTCCCTTAATGTATTTGAATATAGGGGAGAAAAACAAATGGTAAGCTTTAAAAACAAATAAAAATCAACTGGCTGTTTTGGAAGTTTTCATTTTTTTTTTTTTTTTTTTTTTTTTTTTTTTTTTTTTTTATCAATCCAATGTGTGTAAAATGTCAACTTAAGGGCAAAAAAAAAAAAAAAAGAAAAAGAAAAAGAAAATTATCCAGTTGCTCAATTACTTTATTTTCAAAATATCCTTTAAATGGGGTAACAGCATAGAGAATGTCTGCAATTATGATCTAGGTTTTGATATGAGAAATAGGCTTGCTGATGATCAGGTTTCAAGTAGAGAGTTAAGTAGTCCTTAAATCTCATCTTCTCACCTATTCTAAATCTGAATAGAAATAATACAAATGCTCAAAATATAGACTTTTGATGGAATAGCTAAGTATTCTAACATACCCTATGAGCTCCGCTCTATGCCAAACAACTTCAACTTCACACTTCCCTCTCCTTCCCCACATATTCTTATTCTTCAAAAACATTGCACTTCCTTTGGAAGATATTCACTCTCATTCGCATAGAGGTAACATTGGCTTTTCTCATGCCCCATTCCATTTTGCTTCATATTCTATCAGCCTTGTAAGACAGGATATGTATTACCAAAAATTCAGAGGATAGATACTTCTATTTTCCCCAGCCTTGCTGAGGTTATAATTGCCAAATAAAAATTGTATATATTTAAGATATATAATATGTTTTAATTTATGTTTACATTGTAAAATGTTTACCACTGTTAAGTTAATTAACAGATTAATCACCTCATATAGTTACCATTTTCTGTGTCTGTGATGAGGACATTTAAGATCTACTCTTAGCAAATTTCAGTTGTATCATACAGTATTTTAATCTATAGTAACCATGCCATGCATTAGATCTTCAGAACTGTATTTGATATGTTATAATCATTATAAGTTTGACTTTTCTGATGTGGAGATGTTTCAGGTAATGACAAGGTCCTAGTGGTAATGAAGTACAGGTTTGAAAAGGCCAGTGAACTAGGTAGGATGTTGAATGGACTATCAATATGGGCACTGAAATTTAAAGAGTTGTGACAGCAGTAAGGAAAGATAAGCTTACTATGAGCCAGATGTCAAATTCCTCAGTATTTGTATAAGGCAACTCAAGATAAGTGATTAACAGTGTTAAAGTGGTAATATACCTGGTATCTGAGACCCTTGAGGGCAAAGGAGTGGTTGTTAATGAACTAGAGTCATACATTACTGCAGAAGGGATTCAGGAAAATGCTGACTGTTCCCTTTCCCTGGTCTGCAGAGGGAAGCAGAGAATGAATAGAGTCCATTTGAGAAATGTATGATGGCATAATCAAGAAAAAGGCAAGCTACATTAAGGCGAGGAAGTAGAGGGTGCTTTCATAAAAAATATTAAGAATGGTGTACCAAGCTTTTTGGGAATTAGCAGTTAAAGAAGTACAGTGGAAATCATTAGAATAGTGTGGGTAAGGGTTGGTGAGAAAGAATCTGGGAAGGAGACACTGAAGCCATTCTGGGAAGTGATTCTGGATCTCAGGCCTGAGGGAGACAGATGAAGACTCTGCATACAGGCTCTCAATGTGTGATTTCAGAGTTTTAATTTTTAAATTTTTTTTAGTGTTATCACTGACTGTTGCTTGAGCTTCTTCTCCTGGACCACCTGAGAAACTGAGCTTCCTGCTGCTTTTCAAGCCATCCCCTGTTCCTTATGCTTCTGGTCATACATCTAGTTTTCCAGAAATATCTCAGTCCTCAACATCTCAAGATTATATCCCATAAGACCATGTCAACCCTCACCTCCCACAGTATGTGACCTTCTATCCCTCTGCCCAGTTATACATTCTGTTTTATTTGGCATGACTTTTAGGACACTTTATATTCACGTTATTTTGTGTGTATTTGTGGCAGGACTCCATATCTTAGTATATTTCCTATGTTCTCTAATAAAATGCATTGCACTTGAAGTGTATCAAAGTACTGTGTGGAATATGAGCAGTCAGAAAGGACTCCAAACATAGTGTAGGAAAAGGCCTCTGGGCTTGTGAAGTTTTGATCCATGTATGAAAATATTCCTAATTCTGTATTCAGCAAATTCAACTTTGTTAACTAGAATTATTTTTATATAATACATAGAAACACTGGAAATCGAACTTAAGACATTTTTTTGTCTGAAAAATTAGATTAATTATCTTTTTTAAAGTGACGCTCCGTTTCAATTCCTTAATCATCTTAGTTGCCTGTTTTATACTTGCCTGGTATTTCAAAAAATACCATTTTTTATTATTTAAAAAGAACACCTTTTCTTGTAGAGGAGGATTTCCTCTATTTATTTTGTATCAAAGGAGCTATCGGCTGTAGCTTATGTCCCTGAATCAGCTTCCTATTTTTTTTCTTTGAGAGTAAGCCTCAGATGTCTTTTCTTTTCTCTTTCTTTCTTTCTTTTCTTTCTTTTCTTTTTCTTTCTTTCTTTCTTTCTTTCTTTCTTTCTTTCTTTCTTTCTTTCTTTCTTTCCTTTCTTTTCTTTCTTTCCTTTCTTTTCTTTCTTTTCTTTCCTTTCTTTTCTTTCTTTCTTTCTTTCCTTTCTTGGACTCAAATACCACTGAAAACTCCCAGCAAGCAGAAAGAATAGTTATATGATAATGGGAATATTGGTATAAAGTTAATTTTTGTTGCCATAGCAACTACTCAGCTACATTGTCTCTCACTTTGGAACTTCTAGCTTCTATGAAAATGTTTTGTGTAACATCCTGTATTAACCCCCTGCTTGAAGTTTTTTGTCTGTTGCTGGCTCACCATGAAGGGCTTTGCCTATTGTTTTCTCTGCTCTGAAGAAACCAAACCAAATAAAACTCTTTAGATCTTTGACTACTTCTATCCATTTATGGGGTCGGCTGGAAGTTTCTCGTGAATGTCCAGAGTACCCTTCTGGCATAGTCCATTTGTGTGGCTATGTGGAACCATCACGGACCAGTCTCACTCTATCGCCCAGGCTGGAGTACAGTAATGCAATCTTGGCTCACTGCAACCTCTACCTCCTGGGTTCAAGTGATTCTTGTGCCTCAGCCTCCCCAGTAGCTGGAACTACAGGTGAATGCCACCATACCCAGCTAATTTTTATATTTTTAGTAAAGATGGAATTTCTATCATGCTCCCCTCCCCTCCCTTCCCCTCCCCTCCTCCCCTTCATAATAGCTTAGAATATAAAAATAACATTTGATAAATATACCACATTAAATTTTAACAAAAGTTTAAAGTTCAAAATAATAAGAAAACCCACTGCAAGTAAAATTTTGTCGCCTATAAAATCAAAACTTCCCCAAGATACATTTTAAATGGTTACACTTAAAATGTTGTAACATCAATAGTTCGGTAATCTGCCTTGCTTTCCCATTTTTTAAATATATAAAAGGAAATTAAGCCTTCAGTATGTGACTATCACAACTATCTCCTTCCCCCTCTTCACTCCCCTCCCCTCCCCTTTCCCCTCTCCCCTTCTTCCTCCCCTCCCCTTTCTTCCTTCCTCCACAGGGTCTTACTCTGGTGCTCACCCTATAATGCATGCAGTGGCACAATCATAGCTCACTGCAGCTTTGACCTCCCAGGCTCATGTGATCCTTCTGCCTCAGCCTCCTGAATAGCTGGGACCGCAGGCACATGTCACCACACCTGGTTAATTTTTTTTTAAATTTATTTTTAGTAGAGATGAGGTCTCACTATGTTGCCCAGGCTGGTCTGGAATTCCTGGGCTCAAGTGATTCTCTCACCTCAGCTTCTCAAAGTGATGGAATTATGGGTGTGAGCCACCATGACCATCCTTCATCTTGCCTTTCTGAAAGACCTGTGGGATTTGGGCATTTATTCTTGGAACATTGCTGTAGAAGTTCAAAAAATACATAGTTGTGATAATCACATACTGAAGGCTTAGTCTTCCTTTTATATAATATATGAAAAAAATGGGAAAGCAAGGCAGAGTACTGAACTATTGATGTTATAACATTTTAAGTATAGCCATTTAAAATATGTCTTGGGAAGTTCTGATTTTATAAGTGATAAAATTATACTTGCAGTTAGTTATTTTGAACGTTAAGCTTTCATTAAACATTTAATGTGATATCTTTATAGAATGTTATTTTTATAATCCAATTGCTATTATGAAGTATAAATCTTTGACCAGAAATCTACTTGTTATATCAGTAACATCTTAAAATACCTGGCTGCTTTTATGAAAATTGTGGTAAAATACACAAAATAGGATTTACCATTTTGATCATTTTAATGTGTGAGATACAGTAACAGTACCTGTACAGTGTTGTGCAAACATCACCACTACCCTAGCCCAGAACATTTCCATCATCCCAAAAAGAAACCTGTACTCATAAAGCAGTTCCTTCCCATTCCCTGTCTTCCTCAGGCCCTGGCATCTACTAATCCGCTAAAACAAAAATGTGAATAATATGATGTCACAGCTTGCAAAATAATGAAAATAAACTGGTTTGATATTTCTTGTTCAGTTGATATAAAATGTTTTTCTATTCAGTTTGTTAGACTAATTTTTCAGTTGGGTGCTTTTAAAAAACATAATTAGGCCGAGCACAGTGGCTCATGCCTATAATCTCAGTACTTTGGGAGATCAAGGTGGGTGGATCACTTGGGGTCAGGAGTTGAGACCAGCCTGACCAACATGGTGAAAACCTGTCTCTACTAAAAATACAAAAAATTAGCCAGGCATGGTGGTACATGCCTGTAATCCTGGACTCAGGAGGCTGAGGCAGGAGAATCGCTTGAACATGGGAAGCTGGGGTTGCGGTGAGCCAGGATGGTGCCATTGCACTCCAGCCTGAGCAAGAGAGCAAAACTCTGTTTCAAAACAAAACAAAACAAAACAAAACAACATAATTAACAGTTAATTTGGGGATGAGTAGCTCTACTGTGGAATTTTTAATTTAAACATTAGTAATTTTATTAAAGGAGCAAATGAAACACAAAATTAAAAAGAAGTATTAATAAAGACCAGACATTTTCTTAAACTTTCATAATACTGAGAATTAACTGCAAGAATGAAGCTAGCCATCAAGATTTTTCACACTTTTGTAATTTGTGGGTATATAAAATTGCAAACATAAAAGTAAAAGACAATTCAAAGTAACAGGGGAATTAGAAGTGTTGGCTAAATAAAAAGTGTCCAAAGTTATAAGGATAAACACTTCCATTTTTTTTTTAACTGGATCCTTCTCTGAGGCTAAAGAAAAAACACGATTAAAAGAAATGCATAGCTTTATTCCATTTTTAAAAATTCAACAACACATTGATAATGCTATTAGGGAAGCATGTATGCAGTTTCTCTAACAAACAGTAATGAGATTTGAATACTTTGTTGTATTATTGAGATTCGTTGAAAATAGATCTACTTTATTGCTTTTCTCTGTGTATGTGGTTTCTTTATGCTTTGTTTTGTTTTGAGCACCTTCACAGATAAAGCCTTTGAAATAAAATCAGGGTCGATGTTTTAATTTGGGGCACATTTCAAATTAAATTTGACTTTTAGTTTAGTGGAAAATAATGTAGCTTCTGGAGTCAGACTCCTAAGTTCAAATCTTTCTCCCAGGTGTACTGCTGCCTTGACTAATTGTCTAAATAGTTCTTATCCTTATCAGTGAAGTATCTTGTAAAGTATCCATAAAGATACGTGTTTGTGGGGTGATGAGAAAGGGGAAAGAGTATCTCAGCAGCACTTCACAAAGTGCCTGGACAGAGAATGTGAAAGCTTCTGATTTGACCATGATGATACCAAAGCATTGTTTTATCTAAAAATTAAATGTTATCCCAATGCTTCTCCAACTTGTTAGTAGCAATTTTATTTTTATTAGCCTTTCTCAAAGCTGTTCCAACCTCTCTCCACAAGTATCATGGCATGGGCCATTATTGTGCTGTTTTTGTCATATGAATATAAGGTAACTAAAAAATAAAAGGATTGGGGTTAAAAAAGAAAGTCTAATAACTTAAATTGATGTAAAGAAGATAAATGTTTTCTCTGTGTAGTATTCATTGTGATGTATGTAAAAAGTATTAAATCTTGTTTTTTGTGTTTTTGATTTTAAAGCAGTAAACTACTTTTATAATTAAAATGCAAAATTATGAAACTCAGAATATTGCAGAGGGAAACACGTTACTGCTGTTGAAATACTGGAGGGATGTTTGTGTATTTAAAACTCTCCTTAAGTATAAGGAAACGCCTTATATGCACATCACAGGCAAGGTATTCTTAAAGGGTGTCTGTTCTAAAGTTGACTTACTGGAAGAGCAAATTATTGACTGGGAATTATATTTACTCCTTGCCCAGAGACCTCACAAGGCGACAGCAGTCTCTACGAAAACAGCGTTTTCACTTGTCTGTTGCTTACCCTGCCTTGTGGATTTCCACTTAGCCTGGCAGATACTCTGGCAGCACCGCCCAGGGAAAACATCATTTTGTCTCTAAAGAAGGCATAAAGCTGAAAATACACAAAAGTGGAATGGTTGTGGAATAAATAGGAGCACTGCAGCCCTCGTCCATTCTCTGTGGTGAAAATGTCATCTGTGTCTTTGAGCTCATAACCCATTATCCTGAGATCCACAGGAAATAATCATCAGATCTTCAATTAATGTTTAATTATTCATTATTGTCCAAGAGGAAACCATGCTAAAAAAAATTGTTCTTGAAAAAAGCCATGAAAATCTCCAAACTTTTCCATGTGTCTTGACTCAGAAGACTTAAAATGAATGAACATATGTCTTTTAACTTGACCAACAACTTTTATAGATTTAACCTTTTATAAAAGTGAGAAATTACATGGAATTCCTTTCATTCTCAGAAATGTTCACTACAAAGGCCTCTTATGTTCTCTTTTGTGGCATTGGAACCCTCAGTGTCAGCCATTTCTATGCTCTAGGCACTGTCCTGAGGACTTTGGTTACAACAGTGCCCTAAGTAGCTCTTATCACAACCCCATTTTATGAGGATCTAGGAGAATGAGGATAAGTAATTTGCTCCAGGTCACACAGACAGATAAGAGGGATGCCAGGAATCAGGTCGAGGTAGCCAGCTCTGTCTTGCTAGACTGCCTCACATTAAGCAAAAGTAAAACTTTGCTTGAATTATAGAATAGCAAAGTGACATCATTATTTATCTAAGCTATAAAAGAAATAAAACTGTATCATATCATATTTTTAAAATATTTTAAAATTCATGAGGCAAACCTTTTTCTCATCAGGCCTCATCTCGGCCCCAAGTGCAGTATGAGAACATTCCCGCAGATGGAGGCCTGACCCACATCTCATACCTGCACATTCCCTACCCTCCCTTTAATGTTCTGTCTAAACTTGTGGAGTGCTATCATGTTAAGTCTTCTCTTTCCTTCTAGGTTCAGTTATTGGGACAGAGGCTGATGAAAAAACACCTGAAGGAAGGCACTGGTCTGTGTGGTCTCTGGTTGGAGGAGCTAAAAGGAGACTTGTTGGTCAAGGGACTCAGAGAGAATGCCCCCACTGTAAGAAAACTGTCCTGCCTGGGCCTGAGAGTCTGTGGGAAGCTGGGAAGAATCCCGTGGAAATAGGCTCTGTGTTCTGGGAGGTGACGTGGGTGGAGCAGGGCAGGGCAGCTCATTAACAGCAAGGAGGAAGAATTCTCTATCTCCTGAAGCTTACATGGAATTCTCTGAGGGATTCAAGACCTCATCAGTGTGGGTAAAGGCTCTTTAATATTGTTCTTAAGACTGAAGGGAGCAAGGAACCTCCTGGCTTTTTCTGTTGGGGAAGCAGAGGACTGGGATAGCCCAGATTCCTTCAGGGTATCAACAGAGCAGGACAATCATGATGAAAAAGTTTCGATGACTCTGTCATGATTTGTACTGTTTATCCTTTCTCATCAGAAAGCCATGTGATCTATGGTGATATTTACATGTTTGTATCACTTTTCTGCCTGAGAATATAAGAAAAGATCAAATTTCCCTACCCCTACTTAGGAATAGGAAAGTAATTTGGATAGGCAAAAACGATATGGATAGGAAGAAACAAAAAACAAAAACAAAAAAGCAATTGATCTCAATTGGAGACTACAAAATTTAAAGACCATGTTTCCAATATGACTCTCAAATTCAAAATTCCTGAATGACTCATATCCTATGAAGTCTTGTCTTCCTCCTGTAATTTCCATCCTGGTTGTGGTTGATCTCATCACTTACTGAATTATCGTAGTCATACACTGTGATTTCTCCAGGTTTTCCCCCTCCTCTTTTGTTAACCTGTGACTTGGTCACTAAATTTTGCTGATCCTATCACTGAAATGTCTCCTCAACCCATTTCTTTCCCTCTATTCCCAGTGCTGCCAGGTCTTGGCAACTTTTACGTGGATTACTCATCATTTAATTTGGTCTATGTGTCCTTCGTCTTAACCCTTTAATCAATGCCTTCCATTTTCATTATAATGATATTTCCAGATGCAAATAAGATCATATGACTGCCCTGTGTGACTGATTTTAAATAACCTAAATCCAGTATGGCCTATGAGGCCTTGCTTGGAAAGTTGTCTTTTATGTCTCACTCATTCTGCTGACCAGGCTGGAGTGCAGTGGCATGATTTCAGCTCATTGCAACCTCTGCCTCCTGAGTTCAACGATTCTCGTGCCTCAGCCTCTTGAGTAGCTGGGACTACAGGCACATGCCACCACTCCAGATAAATGTTGTATTTTTTAGTAGAGACATAATTTTACTATGTTGGCCAGGCTGGTCTCGAACTCCTGACCTCAAGTGATCTGCCCACCCTGGCCTCCCAAAGTGTTGGGATTACAGGCATCAGCCACTGCACTGGGCCAGAGGAAAGTTCTTTTCTTTGGAGCATTAAGACCTCTTTTCTCTCCTTGCATTTGCTGTTCCTCCCAAATATAACCTTTTCTGATGCACCCATGCTCTGAGCTACCACTTATTCCCTCAGTGCCTTGCAATTCTTCATATCATAAAGCCTCAGTCAATGTTGAGTGAATTTTTCCTGATCAGTCTGTCTGCCTTTCTCATGTATCTGAGGCTAGCTATTCCTATTAGAGGCATCCTGTTAGAAGCACCAGAACTATCTTTCTGTGACTGTTATCATTAACTCTTGGCCACTGTGCACAGGAGCAGACAACAGTGGTGAGATCTAGCCACTGGCTTAGAGTTTTCAGTACCATTCTCCCAAGGCCACATAGAATGCTGTGTTAACCGGGCAGATTATTTGACAACATAGAAAATTTTATATAAAAATTCAAAGTTCTTATGTCTTCTGAAAAACTGGAAAACTTGCCAACGCACATTTCTTGTTTTGCAGAGTATTAATTAGCTAGATATGAATAGCCGATACTATTGCTAGCCTTTTCTCCAGCTGGCTACAGGTACCCCATGCCAGTTTCTTTTACACTTGACGCATTTTATTTCTATTTTGCCTCAGTGACACCTGTGTTAAGGAAGTTGTTTTATACTCTTTAAAAGTTGCTTTAGGAAATCAAGCTGATATTAATGTGATTCATGAATGTTATTCATCTTGGTTTAGAAGATTGTATTCTCATTTTTTCTAAGAAGGATCATTGTGAGCATTCTTGCTGTTACATACATTCAGGTATATAGTAGCATTTCTATGTTGCTCTCCCTTAATGCTGCCTGGAATCCTCAGGTGCATAGATGCATATACAAAACTTTTCAGGCAGCATTCTTAGGAAGGTACGCCAAGAAAATTTAAAAAATAATCTTGGATTATACTGTAGTAGTTATTCTGTCTTTAACAGTAGTGTGTGTGTGTGTGTGTGTGTGTGTGTGTGTGTGGGCACGCATGCGTGCGTGCTCGTGCGTGTGCGTGCATGCATATATGCGTGTGCATGTGTGTCTCATATTTAGTGAATTTTTGTTTTTCCTGGCATATTGCTTCTTTTATATTGGGTCAAATTACTTCTTTTTAAATAAGTTAAGACCAGTAGTAAGGTTTGTATATGCCACATACAGAACTGAAAAGACATTTTGAAAAATAAAAAAATTCAAGCTACAATTCAAAATTAAATTTTAACTAAATACCATGATATTCTGGATTAGATCATGGAACATATAAAAGAAATTAGTGGACAAGCTGGTAAAATCCAAATATAGTCTAGAGTTTAGTTAATAATCACTGATTTTAATATTAGTTTTGACAAAGGTATATAAGATGTTAACAGTAAAGGAAACTAGGTAAAGTGCATATGGGAACTGTCTTTAGTTACTTTACTACTTTTCTGTAAATCTAAAATTATTATAAAACAATGTTTATTTTTAAAAATTAAATATCTAATGTTATTTTTGTGTTATTTTTCCAAGGGCTAATGCCCTGTTTATGTATGTTAATCATAATGTTTTCCAAACGCACTTAACCACAATTTACATAAATATTTAAGTGGCCCAATTAGCAAAAAAAGTGTTCCTCATAACGGATTCACTTATTTGACAGCAAAGACTTATTGATTGCTTGTCAAGTGCCAGTCCCTGTTACAGGCATCAGGAAAAGACTGACAAGGTGCCTCTTCTCAGGGTTTAGATTATGAAGGGAACCAAGTTGGGGGCAGGAGAGGGGGTAGGCAGCCAGACAAATTTCAGAAAGAAAACAGCAATAAATACTTTAAAGAGAATTAAAATAGGGTGATGGCATAGCAACTGGTATGCTGCTGTAGACTCGATTAAGAATCTTTATGAGAAGGTAATGTTTGAACAGGGCTCTGCATGAGGAAAAGCATTCCAGGTCCAGGGAACAGTAGAGTCAAAGCTCGTAAGACTGGGAGGGCTTATACATACCAGACCTAGAAAAATCCCGTATTGCTAGAACACAGTGGGCTGATGAAGAGGACATGAGATCTAGACAGCGCTGCAGTTTGGGGCTTCCTTTAGCAGGTTGAGGAGTTTGAAATTTATTCTGAGGGCCATGGGAAGCATTTGGAGGATTTCAGAGAATGAATTGATAGTTTACATTTTAAAATGGTGCATCGATGTTTTGTGGAAAAGATTGGAATGCTGCCTGAAAGCAGAGGCAGGGAAGCTGTCAGCGTGGAGTGGGAGGGAATGGAGGGTTGAACTGGACCAGGGAGGGGGGTTGTGGTTGTTGTAGTGGAGATGAAGTGCATGAATTTGGCATCTGTTTTGGATTGCAAATGGAAGTGAGGGAGAGAGAGGAATGAACCAAGGTAAATTCCTAGATTTTGGACTATATTGGGGCTGTTATTGAGGTGGGGGAGACTAAGGGAGGAGGGGTAAAAGTTCGGTTTTGGCATTATCAAGCTTGAGATGCCTAATTAGGCAGCCAAGAGATTTTAAAATATGGGTAGAAGACCTCCAAGTAGGATGATCCCATATAATTGATGATGCAACTTGGGATATCTTTGAGGGCAAATGAAGAGGGAGCATTAGGGCACTAAAGACTACCAGCAGGGGCTGGGCACCGTGGCTCAATCAGCACTTCGGGAGGCCAAGGCTGGTGGATCACTTGAGGTCAGGAGTTCAAGATCAATATGGTGAAACCCTGTAAAAATACAAAAATTAGCTGGATGTGGTGGCACATGCCTGCAATCTCAGCTACTCAGGATGCTGAGGCAAGAGAATTGCTTGAACCTGGGAGGTGGAGGTTGCAGTGAGCTGAGGCCCTGGCACTGTGCTCTAGCCTGGGCAACAGAGTGAGACGCCATCTCAAAAACACAAAATGAAACAAACTACTAGCAGGACAACAGAGGCAAACAGAATGTATTGCACATAGGAGTTTGTTTCCAGGCAAAGATTTTAGGATTGGCGACATCAAATGTTTAAAGTGCCATGAAGAAATCAAGCAAAATAAAATTACAGAAGAATCTGCTCTTTAGTATTTGGAACACCATGAGGGGCATTGGTGTTAATGAAGATATGGGACAGTCTGGGTGGAGTTGGGGGTGGTAGCCAGATGGAAGTGGGCTCATAAGAAGCTACAAGGTAAGGAAGAAGCAATAGGAACTATGAGTGCATTATTTTTAAAGGAGTGGGATCTCTTTCTATGGGCCAGCCTGGAGTACAGTGGCACAATCACAGCTCAGTGCAACCTCAACCTCCTGGGCTTAAGCAGTCCTCCTGTCTCAGCCTCCCTAGTAGCTAGAACTATAGGCTTTTACTGCCATGCTAAGCTGAACATCTTGTTTTTTGAAGTCATTATTGCATATATTTAAAGTATGCAACTTGACGTTATGTGAAATGTGAAATGATTACTGTAGTCAAGCAAATTAACATGTATCTCCTCACATAGTTACCTTTTTTTAAAAAAAAGATACAGGCACCTGAAAACTACTCTTAGCAAACTTCCAGTATACAGTACAATATTATTAGCCTCAATCCTCATGCTGTGCATTAAAGCTCTAGAGTCATTTTTATGAACACCTTCTTAAAAATGTTTTGTAGTGGAGATAGATGTAGGTACAAAGTAGGTAGAGCTGTATAAGAAACAATCAATGCCAGAAAGCAATTGCCAGTGGCAGTTCTTATGCTATTTTGAGCTATATCCTTATCAGTCAGTGTTACACACAATGGAAGAAGAAATAATGATTTTATCAGTGAAAGTAATGGGACGTGTAATTTTGCATCAAAGTTTTTCTGTTACACATATTTGAATCATCTGCATTTGATTCTGAACATTCTGGAAAAGTCTGAATTGCTGCAAAGATGCACTTTGATAAGAGGACTGACTATAAAATCTAGCTGTTTAAATTCTACTACTTTCACATCAGGGCCTTTACAGTAGAATGTTAGTAGAAGTGAAGCTGTGAAACTGAAATACCAGCTTCTATGGGCTGTATTGAGGTTTCCATGGTAGAAAATGATGTTTGCCCTGGACTGATTGAGAGAAATTTTAGGGCATCTGATGGGAAGTTTACGTGTTTTTTTTTTTTTTTTTTGGACTTTTTACAAAATTAAATGACTGCTTTTTTTTCTCTGAATTTTATTTTCATATACTCAGTTTTCTCCAAACTATCATCCTACAACTAATTTTAAGGTTTTAAAAAATATTATACAGATGTGCTTCCTAGCAAGAAGGTCAAATGATTAATTAAAATAAGTATAGATTTTGTATATGTTGAGAATCTGCAAACATTTGTAACTTTATAAAGGAGACAAAAAATTGGATTCTCCAGATTTAAAATTGCTTGATAAGCTGCTTTTTATTTTTATAATTTTTATTGTGTAAAACACATTCTCTTCAGAATAAAAGCCTGTGAAAATGTTAACATGATCATTTACAGAATGATTTGGTAAAACCAGTGAATTCCTTCTTTTACACATTTGCCAGAGGTAAGAAGTGCCTGGCGCTTACACATACATGACAAACCGTTGAGTCAGTAACAGAGCGGGACAGTTGGCTCAGCATTCACTAAAAGTAAATAGCTAAAGGAACAGTATCGTTTTATAGACTTGTTGGAACAGTTGTAAGTAAATACGTTTTGTAAAACTTTTAAAATAATTTAACCTTTCCTAATCTTCTCCTTTAAAAATATCTTTCAAACGATTACCACTCAAACATTTTAATATTTCTGAGGACTCTTTTTCTCTATCAGCATTTTTGTAGAAAAAGCTGAAGAAGTTTTTTTAATTTGTTAATTGATGCTTTGGAGAGTAAATTACGTAATTATTTTTCTTGACACATTAAATATCTATGAGTGATTAAATGTATATGCATGTTAGAGAAGAAAATTTATTTTAAATGTACTTAATCCATTAAACTCTGTGTGTATAATATTAACTACTGCTGTTCATTATGTTCTTACTGGAAACACTTCCTAGCCTTAAGGCATCGTGAGGTTCCTTTCAAATTATGGTAAATATTTTCAGTAAACACTGTGATAAATTACAGTAATCTAGGGCTTTAGCTTTTACAAGGAATAACCTCTATCATTTAAAATATGAAAACCCTATAAAGCTGACTTTAGGTATTTGCTTCGGTTACTTGACAGAAATTCGAACTAGAATTCAGCATTTTGATCTCTAGCTTGGCATTCTTTCCCCTGTATGATCCTGGCATGGGCCTCTCTGTTAACAACCTTCTTGGTAGTAAGTAACAATTGCAGTTAGTCAATTTACCTGCATTAAATTTAAAAAAATAAAAAAATCCTTTAGCACATGACCCTGAGAGCAGACCTCAAGTGTAATATTTACTCTGTCAGCATGAACCTTGAATAAGAAGGTTGTTCATGGACATTCTAAGTTGGCTGGTACACGATTACGTACAACTTTGCTAAACTAACTGAATAATGCAGCTTCACTCATCTCCGTCCTTGCAGTGCTGTACTTTCTATACAATGTGTGTGCCAAAACATTGTTCTTTTATTAAGTAAGGCATTAACTTCATCCTTAAATAGATGTCTGGTATTATGTATATTAGATGAATGTGAGAATTAGTCTTCTTATGTAAGATTAAATTGTGGTATAGAATATCTGGATATCCAAATGCATCCTTTAATTGAAACTCCAAATGGTTTATGTTGAAAGTTTGGTGACTTAAAAGAAAAAATTGAGTTAACATTGTCTTGTGGTATAAAGTATGTCTTCCAGCAGAGCTAATTAACATTTAAAGAAGTCTCCTTAGAAGAAGTGATAAGATTAGTTTTAAAAGCTTTACTGAATGAAGAAGAAATAATACATGTACTTAGGAGAGATTTCAGATGTTCAAATTATGAATTTACTTGTTATTATAAAATGTGAAAAATAGTCAATAGAGTCATTGGTTGTATTTTTTTAAACAAGGGCTATATTTCTAATACCTTGTAGAAATCTAACATTAACTTATATAATTCAAATGTAAATTTCCCATAGAAATAAATACATGAGACTTACATTTTTCAAATTTTGCTGATAAAGAAACTTTATCACATTTAATGTTGACAAAAACCAAAACAGCACAAACTGCAATCTCGCTATGTTTTACTTTAAAGATAATAAAGATAGGCCAGGCGTGATGGCTTACACCTGTAATCCCAGCACTTTGGGAGGCCGAGGTGGGCAGATCACGAGGTCAAGAGATCGAGACCATCCTGGCCAACATGGTGAAACCCTATCTCTACTAAAAAATGCAAAAATTAGCTAGGCATGGTGGTGTGTGCCTGTATTCCCAGCTACTCAGGAGGCTGAGGCAGGAGAATTGCTTGAACCCAAGAGGCGGAGATTGTATTGAGCCAAGATTGCGCCGCTGCACTCCAGCCTGGTGACAGAGCAAGACTCTGTCTCAAAAAAAAAAAGATAATAAAGATAGTATCAAGTTACTGTCACTGGTTAATTGCTGCTAAGCACAGACTGTGAGGATTAACAACTAAAGAAATCCCCTTATTCATGTAGGCCATGTGGTCAGATGATCCATACTATAAATAGGCAAACTTACTGATGTCATTAATAAGGAAGAGGAGAAGGCACCTCTCCTGTCTTGTTTGCTCCCACTATGCATATGTTCTTTAGAAAGCAAATTACTGAATAATATGGAAAAGGAAAAAATTAAGGTGAGTAATATAATTATTTAACACAAACTCATTATACATTCAATATTAAGAGTATAATTATATTCTGTTTTCATGTTTGAAATAATTGATCTTTAGAATTGGGTGACTTTGTCCTATAGAATCTTGAAGTTATATAGCTATAACTTCGATGCCTTCTTATCACAATTTATTCTTGTCAAAGAAAAGTAGATAGTAATTTACAAAGACACATTTAGTAATGGCACATAAACCATATATGTGGTGATGAACAATTAGAAACTCATGCTTTCTAAACCTTTCTCCACCTATTCAGAACAGTGTGCCTCCTACTGACCCATTTTTGTTTTTTAACTTCAGCCTGTTGTCAATTATGTTATGAAACTCCCAAGTCATATGGACAAATCCATTTATGATTCTAGTTGAGGTCACTTCTTTGTTAAAGGTTTTCATTTTTTGCAAAATGTACGTAAGTTTGAGTTTGTTTTATCTAATAGGAGTACCCTAATCATGCATTACTGTAGTGCCTGAAATGAAACACAGTACACAATTTCTTTTTCCAAAGAGAAACTCTAGGAAACAATGAAACCTGTTGTTTAAACAACAAAATATTTGAATGGAATATCAAATTAATTATGCGTTACGTATGTGTTGTTTGCTTTGTTTAGAATTACTAAAGATGATTTTCAAAGTGTCATGCTGTTGATAGAAAAAACTTAGGTTGTTGGTCAAAGTCATCTGTGGTTTCTTAAAGTGCACACAAATTACAGCTATCTCATCAAATGCATGAATATAAGCAATGCTCTCTCAGTGACAGAGAATTAATTTTGCTTTTGAGATATAATTTTTATATTTTCTAGCTTTTTAATAAGAAAAGTTATAGAAGGCAATTAACAAAATATTACAAGAGTAACATGAATGGTGCTTATGAAATCGAGGACAAAATATAGAACATAGTGATCTTTTTGTGAGATTAGTACAATGAACATATATTATTTTTATTTTAGGATAAAAAATAAATGTATAAATTAGGATTTTAGCTCCAGAATCTTGACATTCATAATAACTGGACCACACCTATAATACCAGAATTCTTGTGCTATAAAAGTTGTTTTAATGGCTTTGATATCCAACGGCTATTTTTGAACAAAGTCTTTGCTATGACATTGAGTCGTACTGACCATCACCGTTACTTGGCGTGTTATATGTGCCTTTGTTTCTAGGTCCACCTATTTCCTCAGGGTAAGTTTGTATAAATGAGACTACTGTATATTTCTTTGTCATTTCCTTTTCTTGTTTCTGAGAGGAAGAATTGCAGTAGATTTTACAATGTTTATACATGAAATCAGCTACCTTTCTATGGTACTGAATGATGGTGTTGAGAGGACCAGTAGTAGTATTTCGTTTGTTTAAACTAGGCAGATGAAAACATTGTTAGCTTTTCAGAATATGTGTAATTTTGCTTTGTTTGAAAAGATTTAATATAGTTTTACAGATCATGAAAGCATAATTATAATGAATTAGTCTTTAGTATGCATATATCTAATGGTTTTCTTTTGATGAATTAGTGGTTTTTTTAGTAGATGTAATTTCAGAGAAAATATAGGTTCACATAATTTATTGTGTGTGGGTTTTTTTTTTCTTTTGCTTTCAATTTGTCACTCTAAATAGAATTTTAAGATCTTAGATTGGTGTTTCATTGGTGCTGGCCACACAGATAGGATGTACAGTAACAGAATGGCAAAGGATAAAGGAAATGGGTCTTTGAAATGAACTTCCCTGGGTTTTAAACCTAGATCTGCAGTTTACTGACTGAAGATGAGTTAACTACCTTCTCTGGAATTTATGCCTTGCCTGTAAATTATACACAAAGCAACAACTCACAGTGTTGTAATAATTAGCTTAATGTATATATAGTCTCCTGCACATCGTACCTTAGTAAATTCTATTATTTATGTTTTTATGGGTGCTTCAAAAGTGCTCATTTGTTGACCAAAGACACCGAAAGGGAAAGAGAGAACAAGGTAACAGTTGGGATTTTTTATGGGTAGTTGATGAATATTGTAAAATAATAAACTGTTGGTTCTTTGAATGCAGGTGTTGTACTTACTTCTTTACCCAAAGCCAGCATAGGTGCTTAATAAATTCTTGCTGTGGGGTACATGTGGCAAAACTCGTTTTTCTTCCTCTCCTGGTTTAGAGTTCTTTCCTGTGCATTACTTCCTTTAACTTTGTGCAATTACTCTTTTTAATGTTGAGACAGGGTCTCACTATGTAGCCCAGGCTGGTCTCAAACACCTGAGCTCAAGTAATCCACCTGCCTTGGCTGCCCCAAGTGCTGGGATTACAGGCATGAGCCACTGCATTTTCCCCAATTACTCTTAAATGAGCCCATTTTAATTAATCTATAATTTGACCTTTTTCACAAACAGGAATATAAAATATATTCTTACTTGCTGATGATTGGGGAAAATATATATAAAATGACTTATTTGGGAGAATTGTCAAACCACCAGTCTGAAAGTAAAAGGCGAATATCTCTATGATGGATGGGAAGAAGAAAATGATTTTCATGGAATATAGATGTTTAGCAACCCTACAGGTTGGTTTTGTTTTTGTTTTTTGGGATGGAGTCTCACTCTTGTTGCCCAGGCTGGAGTGTAAAGGCAGGATCTTGGCTCACCGCAACCACCGCCTCCTGGGTTCAAGCGATTCTCCTGCCTCAGCCTCCTGAGTAGTTGGGATTACAGGCATGCACCATAATGCCTGGCTACTTTTTTTGCAATTTTAAAGAGATGGGGTTTCTCCATGTTGGTCAGGCTGGTCTCAAACTCCCAACCTCAGGTGATTCGCCTGCTTCAGCCTCCCAAAGTGCTGGGATTATAGGCGTGAGCCACCACGCCCGACCAAGTTGGTTATTTTGTATACGTTGCTAGAAGACAACCTGATTGTTGAATGGCTAAGGATAATTTATTCTTTGTGCAGGTTCTTGTTTTCTATGAATCAGGGTCAAATAGTGAAAGGAACTGTTATTTCACATTAAATACATCAAACATTCTAACCCAGCATGCTTTTAAGAAATGAGATACATTTTTCAAAATTAGGAAAACATTTGAACACATGATAGAGTATATGTGTATCTGAAAGAGAAATCATTCATTCAATCAAGTTTTATTGAGCATTTCTTTGTTCCATTAAATATTCTAGATGCTTCAAGATCCAGCATTAAAGCAGAGTTAAGGTGCCTGAACTCAATCAGCTCCATTCGCTAGTATGAACTTGCTAATCTGAATTAATCACTACTCAGAACTGTGAACATTTACAATAAGCCATTTGCCTATTGTTGCTTGTATGGAAATATTTAGTGTGTAAACAGATTTCTTTGCTTAGTGTGCCATCGTGTGCTTGCAATAAAAATTTACCTAAAAATACTTAAGGAATTAGGAAGGCCAGTGCTTCCATGGAGATTTTTAGATATGTCTTTTGTCTATATATATTACTTGTCTTTAAATTTCATTGTGATTTTTTAATTCCGATGATAGTAATAAAATATACAGATTTTTAAAATTTCTTTTTATCAAATTATTTACTAAGGGATAGATGTTAGGAGGAATTTAGTTAATAGACATAAGATGGTTCTGGATCATTTATTTCCCAGATAAGAATCCCCAGGTAAGAGGGATTATTTCTATAGAAGAATAAAAATAGTTTCTGGAAACTATGCTTTATATATTTATATCTTAATTCAAAGGTGTCCAATCTTTTGGCTTTCCTGGGCCACACTGGAAGAAGAATTGTCTTGGGTCATGCATTAAACATAGAATGCACTAACAGTAACTAACAGACAGCTGATGAGAAAAAAAAAAAAATCTCATGATGTTTTAAGTAAATTTACAAATTTGTGTTGGGCCACATTCAAGACCATACTGGGCTGCATGTGGCCTGAAGGCCACAGATTGGACAAGCTTTGCTTATATTATTATTTTATTGAGAGAATCATTTGTATTATTTCTGGTGCATGTGATCTGATCCACAGTCTTCGCATTTTCTACTGCCTTTCTTACAAACTGTGTAATAAATTAAGGAGTAGCAGGTGGTTTCTTTTGCTTGACCTGCACATGTTCGGATCAACTTAAAAAAAAAATCAAGTTTTACGTCATGATTTCTTAAAGATTTGTCAGTGTATTGATCAAAGTTCTCCAGCAATCCTGTATCTAGTAATCTGTAGAAGTTCTTAAACTTCAGTCAACAAACTTGTTCAAATAAGATTTCCAGTCCCTCAGTAATACATGCTGAATGTCTATTCTTTGCACGGTTCGGGGCTAGGACCAGTAAATTACTGTAGTTTACCTGCTCATGCCAGTTATATTTCTTCAAAATTTTGTTTTACTATTTCTTAATCTGTTAAGGCCTGTTTTTACAATTGCTTATTTTAATAATGTAATTTGAAAAATATGCATACAATGCAAAAACAGGAAGAGCTGTTAAGCAAAATTAAATACTTCAGAAAGAATCTTTGGCGAGCTACCTACCCTCACCAAAAAATTATGCTATTGAATTATAATTGAATGAGACAACTAAAATAATGAAATAAAAATATGAAATAAATAAATTTACATTTAAATTATTTTGCAGACATATTGAAATCTTTCATTTACTTAGAAAAGGAGAACATCAAAGGCAAGCCTTTGTATGCTGTGCTTGCAAGAAGGACAGGATGAAAATCCCATCAGTGGGTCCATTTTCAAAAATAAAGCTTTCACTCTACATCAAAGAGCAGTGAGTGAATTTACATCTGTGCATTTTAAGTTAGAATGTGTGAGGTTATACGAACTTTTGATTTCTCACTTTACCTGACCTTTTAATAACCTGACTAGAAACATTAGAAGGTTTTGTTATATTTGCCTCTCTTTTTGATCATTTTTCTAAATTATTAATACCAAACTATTTTCTATTAGCTAATGCTAGTATCTCTTCTATCTATGTGTTTTAAAACTCTAGTGATTTTTCCAAAAAATGAACTGATTAAAATATGAGAAAAAAATTAAAAATATTCATGCAATTTTATGATTGAGTTTAAAATATACCTTTGAACTGCCCATTGTTGTATAAGCAACATTTGGAATAGAATTCCATCCCTCTCTGTGTTTAGGTGGTGAAACCAGTACATAAGTTAAACACAATTATGCTTTGTTCATTGTACCAACTACTTCTTTATTATATATGTTAGTTTATTCATTATCCTTATGATATACTCAACATTTATACTAACCTATTGATCTGTAGTAGAAAGAAGAATGGCTTAATGGAAAAGCAGAGCTTATAGTTCTTAAACTGTTTTAATCATAATCAAAATATTTCTTGGATAATTAATTTTGTGTCCGAGGCTCTGTTTTTCTGTAATACAGGTGTGGCTTATAGTTCTCGAATTTCTGTTGGTCTTTCACAAGTAAATTATAATTTTAAATTCCAGTGGCATTAAACTATTTCCATGTGCATTGAGGAAAGCAGGAAGAATCAGAGAGTACTAGGAACATACTATTTATGCTGTGAAGTCTTAACAGGAATGACATCTTGTATTAGTTCGTTCTTGAACTACTGTAAAGAAATACCTGAGAATGGATAATTTGGAAAGAAAAGAGGTTTAATTGGCTCACAATTCTGTAGGCTGTAGAGGACGCATGATGCTGGCATCTGCTCAGATTCTAGGGAGGCCTCAGGAAATTTACAATCATAGCAGAGGCAAGGGGCAGCCAACACTTCACATTGCTGAAGCAGGAGGAAGAGCAAAAGGGAAGAGGTGCCACGTACTTTTAAATGACCAGATCTCACAGGAGCTCACTATTGCAAGAATGGAACTAAGGGGAAATCTGTCACCACGATCCAGTCACCTCCCACCTGGCTTCACCTCCAATACACTGAATTGGGGAATACAATTCAACATGAGATTGGAGCAGGGACAGAGAACCAAAACATAACACATACCAAAAAGGGTATATGCAAAGACTTCTGTGTGAGTGTTCATAGCAGCCTTATTCTTAACAGCCAAATAGTGGAAGCAACTCAAACTTTTATTAATTGTGAACAGGTAAATAAAATGTAGTCTATTCATACAAAGGCATTCTATTAGGAAATAAAAAGTAACAAAGTATGGATATATGCTGCAACATGGGTAAACCTCAAGAGCTGCTTCAGTGGAAGAAGCCGATCAGAACACATATTGCATGATTCCATTTATATAACATGTCCAGAAAAGCAAATATAGAGTGACAGAAAATACATTAGTGGGTGCCTGAGGCTGGAGGTTGGTTAGGGTTAGAGCAGAGATGTTAGAAAGAAAAAATTATGATCTTATTTAAAGCACAAGTAAGAAATATTACAATGAAAAGAACTTCAGAGATCTTCCAGATGGCCTTTCATTTTATAAATGAAAAGGCAAAAGTGATCTTCATTTAAGAGGTCAATATTCCTAAATGTATTTTTGATTAGTTTTAGTAATTTATTTTGTTTCTTTGTGTTTCAATTATTGTTTTGTTCATGTATACCATAGAACATAAGATTTTATGTTTTATATTAGTAATTTTCAAATAAAAAAGGAGTATTTACTCACTTTTCACCCAGCTTTAAAAATCACAAACCCTTTGCAAATTTTGCCTTAGCTGTCTCCACTTTTTCCCCTTTATTCTTCTCAAGAAAAGCCACATGTAGCCATTTTACTCATAAACATTTTGTTCTATATCTATCACTGATAAGGACATTTAACAGATATCTTTTCTGGCATTGGCATATCTAACATTTGGTGGTTATGTCACTTAAATCTCTCATTCTATATGGGTTCTTTCCCACCCCCTTCTTTTTGTTCCTACATTTTGATTATTGGATTACTGATCTTGCAGACTATCCCACATTCAGGATCTTGCATTCTTGTGGTTGTGTTTGTATTGTTTTTCAGTCTGTTTAATTCTTTGGTTAGAGTCATAGTAAATGTTTTAGATAAGAATGTTTCCTATGTGGTATTGTGTGCTTTTTGTTGCAACATGTCATGAAGCATATTATGTCTGTCCAATATTTAGTGATGCTAAATTTGAAAAGTGGGTTCAGGTGGTGTCCATCAGATTCATTTATTACGTTCCCAGTTACATTCTCACCTCATGGCTTAGAGTTCACTGATGAATGGTTACTTAATGCTGTTTTTGAACAAATATTGAAACCAATAATTTTCTAATTCTTTTATTACTTCTGCATATTTTTAGCTAGAATTCTTTAAAGGAAACCCTTGTTCATCAAATGTTGTATTTCTATATGAACTGTTTTTCAGGCAGTATAAATACCTGATTAATTCTGTCCCTACATTTTCATAGTGCTGAGATGTCCTACCCTTGCAGCCTTCATAGTGACTAGTTTAATTATTAATAACTCATGGATTTTTAAAAATAAATGTTATGTTCCAATGCAATGTAGTCATTCTTTTAGTGTTCAAATTATCCCATCTTAGGCCAGAAAGAGATCCTCCCAGTTGCCTGCTGAGTCCTTTTGCCATGGCCTCAATAGTCTGTGATAACCCATGATCCTAGAGCATTCTGTTTGCCAGAAAGATCTCATATGCTTTTTTGGCCCACAACTGGACTCAGCTATTTTTTCAAGGAACCCTGGTTCCTTTGGTGGAAAATGTATTTACAGACCATAAGTATATGCTCTTTGCTACTAGGTGGTGACTTTCAAGTGGACAGCTGAATAATATGCATTTTTTTTTTTTTGAAATGGAGTCTCACACTGTCTCTCAGGCTGAAGTGCAGTGGTGCGATCTTGGTGCACTGAAGCCTCTGCCTTCTGGACTCAAGTGATTCTCCTGCCTCAGCTTTCTGAGTAGCTGGGATTACAGGTGCCTGCCATCATGTCTGGCTAATTTTTTGTATTTTTAGTAGAGATGGGGTTTCACTATGTTGGCCAGGCTAGTCTTGAACTCCTGACCTCATGATCCTCCTGCCTCAGCCTCCCAAAGTGCTGAGATTACAGGCATGAGCCACTGTGCCTGGCCAATATGCATTTTTGAAAGAAAAAAAATTATATTCATACTAATATATTCAATCAAATTTAAAGTCACAGTAATTTTATTTAATTTTATGTTTATCTCTTCTCATTCAGAAAATATTGACCTCTAATAATATACATTAAGATATTTTACAATTATATGAATACTAGTTTCAAAATAATTATGTTAACATTACTGCTAATAATACAACTGGTTACAGTTTTAAAATTCTTAGTGCTTTTGTCTTTAGAATATATCATAGTAGGAGCATATAAAAAAGAAAAGCTAGCTGGGTGTAGTAGCTCACACCTGATATTCTCAACACTTTGGGAGGCCAAGGCAGGAGGATTGCTTGCGGCCAGCAGTTCAAGACCACCCTGATAAACATAGTGAGATCCTGTTTCTACTAAAGAAAAAAATTAGCCAGATGTGGTGGCACATGCCTTCAGCTACTCGAGAGGCTGAGGTGAGAGGATCTCTTGAACCCAATAGGTTGAGGCTGCAGTAAGCCACGATTGCACCCCTGCACTCCAGCCTGGATGATAGAGTGAGATCCTGTCTCAAACAAAGAGAAAAAGAAAAGCTTTAAAAACGTTTAATGGTTTTAAAGACAAAATTTCAAGATACATTTGTAGAAATCTAACTTTTGTCCCTATTCCTTTCCTCCAACTTAGATAATCATTTTTATTTTTATCTTGGCGTTGTTTCTGTTATATTCCATATAGCACCCCATCCACTTTTTATCAAAGGATAGTATACTAAAAGCACTTATTTATTTCATTTGTCAATATATTCCAGACATGAATGTATATGATCTTTTCCATTCCTTTTCATGATTGCATAATACTTTATCAAGTGGATGTATCATAATTTGATATAGTCTACAATTCATGGTTATTTGGTTTGTTTCTTGTCCTTAGTTTTCAAAAATGCTTCAAGAACTAACGTTACACATAAGCCATAAGCTGGTGTATCTTTGTGATAACATCCTGGTGGTAGGATTATTGGGCCAGAGGGTAACTACATGTTTGATTGTGTTAGTTATTGCTAAATCTTTCTCTGTAGGGAAAATTTCTCCATTTTTGTGTTCCACTAGCAAGATATGAGAGTGCTTGTTTTCTCAATCATACCAATAGTGTGTGTTATCAAATTTTTGACATTTTTTTCAAACCTGATATGTAGGAAGTATACTTTTGTGTAAAACTAAGGATTTTAAAATTGTATAGTAACTTTGTCAGAAATGTGACCCTTTATGCCAAGAATCAGTGAGCTTTTCCTGTAAATGGCCAGACAGTAAATATTTTAGATTTTGCAGGCTCTAAGTCCTCTGTCACAACTACTCAAGTCTGTTATTGTGTGAAAGCACTCATAGAGTATATGTAAACAAATGAGGATGTCTGTGTTCCGGCAAAACTTCGATTTTTTTTTAAAAGGATGATAAAATTAACTTGGCCTGTAGGCCATAGTTTGTTCACCCTTGCTTTATGCTGTTTTTAATAATACAAGCGTTTACAATGATCAGATACTTTTACCAGGCTAGCTAGTTTGTTCTCGTGTAATACACTGTACATTTAATATATTGATTAAATGAGACAGCTGAGACTCAGCTCAGTATATGTTACATTGATACTGGAATTGAAGCATACTGTCTTGTAATGCAGCATTCTTTCCTAGTTCCCCACTACCTCTCCTGGTTGTTTCGGGACACTGTATATTGATTGTTTCATCTATGGTGTATGAGATGCTACTACTGACCAAACTTACATTGAAAGTACTTTGAGTTGTTACAGACTTGTCTTCCTTCTAACATACATGCTCAGTTGACTTTTATTTTGCCCAGTGATGCTCACTTTTTTTCTGGCTCAGGGTTGGCACTGTCACCTGTGGCTAAGCAGCATGGTCAGGTTAAATAGCCCTATAAGGAAGGATTAAGCCTAAAATTAAGGATTCACTTGAGGCCAGTATTAATCAGCTGAACTATTTGAGCATAATCACATAATTACCATAATTTTTTATCCAAAATAACTTATTTTTCCACAGAGCAGAAAGCAAGTGAGCTAGCATTTCAGAGGTTATAGCAACTGTTTAGAGATTAGCAGCCTTTCAGAAATGATATTGTACGACTTTATTTATTCTCTAGTTGCATTGCTACTTTTCTTATGAGATTGCTGGGAGATCTTGGGAAGACTGTGATTCATTCCTTTCTGATAAAAGATAAAAGGGACCTGATAGGTACTTGGCACAGAGCTGCTTAACATAAATGTGAAAATTGTATATCTGGATGTTCAGTGAATATCTTTTTAGGAGAGAATTTAAACGAAGATTTGGAAACTTCTTGGATTTTAACTCTTACTATGTTGTATATGGAGTAATATTTAGGTTGATCTTTTCATGAATTATATCAAACAAAGGAAACTTTAAACTCAAATACCTTGATGCTTAGTTTTGTCTATGATTTGCCAACAATAATTATTTCATATAAAAGCATAAAGGCCTATGATAGACATTTAAATATGTGATGCTTTTGTCTTATTGAGGATGTATTTTCCCTACACACCTTTGTTTTAATAGCATGGCTTTTTTTCTTATGTCAGTATTTTCATTTCTTTATTGATATAATATCAGATTTGTTATGACTAATAGTATTTGCATTATTAAATATATCCATAATGTCATTACGTATCTTTTGTTGTATCTGAGAGAACCTCTTGACTCAATTATATAGCCCATGAATGAGGTCTTGTGTGGGTAGGACTTCTTTAGTAATTAGCCATTAAATAGAACAAGAGTTATTGATGGGGATCATCATTTTTCTAATATCTTTGCCTTTATTTTAGTCTAGTGGTTCTCAAACTGTAATATGTTAGATTATCAATGTATATTACCTAGGCTCCATATGCAGGTTTAATTTAATACATACAAAGCAGGGCCCCCCGAGCAAACCTGTATTATGAACAAGTTCCTTAGGTGATTCTAATATCTATGAAATTTTGAGAATCACTTTAGATATATTTTTATTGTACTTTTAATTTTTAACTAGTTTTGTTTGAAAGAAGGTACAGAAATAATGCAGAAAGTTTCTCTGTGCCCTTCCCCTAGATTTCCCCCAATAATAATATCATATATAATGATAGTATGTTGTCAAAACCAGGGAGGTGACATTGATACTAATGCTTTTAACACAGGTACAGACCGTATTCAGATTTCATCAGCTTGTTACATACATTCTATAATCCTCATTATATTTGTTAATGTAGGTTTATAGTTTTAGGAAATTTTGCCACATGTGTAGATTAATGTAACTGCATGTTATCAGAATACAGAACTCTTCACCACCTCAAACAAAATCCCTCATGTTAACCCTTTATAGTCTCATAATGCCTCCAGTTTTGGCTGCCATTGATCTGTTTTCTGTGACCTGAAGTTTGTCCCTTTGAGATTCTTACATAAGTAGAACCATACAGTATGTAACTCTGTGAGACTGTCTTTTTTTTCAGTCAGCATAATGCCCTTGAGATCTGTCTGAGTTGAATGTATCAAAACTTTGTTGCTTTTCATTGCTGAGTAGTTTTCTGTTGTATGAGTGCATCACAGATTTTTTTTTCTTCTCTCCCGTGGGAACACATTTGAGTTGTTTCCAGTTTGGGCCTTTAGAAGATATCAGCCATAAACATTCATGTATTGTGTGAATGTAAGTTTTCACTTCTCTTGTGCAAATACACAGGAGTAGATTACTGGGTCATACGTTATGTGTATGTTTAGTTTTATATGACACTGCCAAATTGTTTTCCAGAGTGGCCTTCATCATCTTGCATTCACATTATATACAAGTCACATATGAGAGAGCCAATTTCTCCATATTCTTGTCTGTGCTTGATATCACCAGTATTTCAAAATGTAGGTGTGTAGTGGTAGCTAATCATAGCTTTAATTTGCATTTTCCTAATAGATAATGTTGTTGAACATCTTTTTGTGTGTCCATTTGTCATTCGTGTACCCTCTTTGGTAACAATTTTAAACCTTTTTTCCATCTCATGACTGGATTGTTTCTTACTGCTGAGTTTAGAGGGTTCTTTGTATATGGTAGACATTCTTTTTGCTGGATATGTGACTTGCAAATTTTTTCTCCCAGTCTGTGGCTTGTGTTTACAGCCCTTTAATAGAGTCTTTCACAGAACAAAAGTTTTTAATTTTTGATGAAGTCAAATTTTTTGATATACATATATATATATAATAAATCTTCTATGGATTGTGCCTCTGATGTCATATCTAATCCTATGGCCTAACTTTTGTTTTCAAGGATTTTTCTTATGTTTTTACCTATAAATTTTTAAAGTTTGTGTTTCAAATTTAGATCCACTCTTAAGTTAATTTTTAAATAGTGCACTACTTTTGATTTTAATATTTCTAAACTCTGAGATAGTATGTCCACATAATTATTTTAGCTAGTATTTGTCAAAATCTGTAGCTAAAAAATTATTTTGGCAAATTTATTTCAGGGAGTTTTCTTTATCAGTATGTGGTAAATGATAGGTTTACCCCAACATGAATTTAAAATTTTAACAGAGTCTGATGATTCAATAATATTTAATATTTACCCAAGTCACATATTTGAGAGTAGGTTATTCAGATTGTGACTTCAAAGCAACTTTTGGTTTTATACTTTGGTCAGCTGATCTACCAGTAGGCTTGCTTGGCTGCAATATGCATTCCGACTGTTTTAATATGTATATGTGCATATATTGTAATAACTATAATTCTTACATTTAATGTTTTAAATGCTAGGTTTCTAACCTAGCATGTGTTTGAAAATTTTGTTTTTAGAAATCAGCTAAAACTTTTGAACTTCCTTTGGTGGATAACTTTTTTTTTCTACATTTATTATTTTATTGCTTCAGAGAGCAAGTATAGTAAGACAAAAAAAAAATCCACAGATAATTTTGTTTTTAATGAGTAACTTTTTCTTCAAATCTTTATGAATAAACCTTTTTAAAATAGAAATATGTACTTGTAATAGGGCCTTTTATACTTAATTTTTATGTGCCAAAGAAAAAAGAGGTTAGAGTTTCACATACTTCTCTCCTCCCATGTTTTTGTTAATCATGAAAAAAAATTTAATTGTAATGTCAATCACATTTTTATGACCTTTTTGGACTAATTTTTCTAAACCAAAATGATTCTTCTATGTATGTTGCCTGTGCAAGGCAACAAACACAAGTACAAAGGACTCTTTCAGTAGATGATGTTGATTCCAGTTGTTACTGACACTTGTATGGGCAGAAAGCTGTGCAAGGATGAATGGAATCACAAGGGAGCATTGGGACATGGTTTTGTGGTTTGGGTTTGTTATTGAGATAAGTTATTTGGTCATTTCTATAAATGTTTATGAATTAGGGATCTATTCAAACAGGATAGTATTTATTAGAGATTATACACATAAAACATTTGTCATAGTTTGTGCGACTAGATAAGCATTCAGTTAATGTAGAGTTTTTTCCTAGAGTACATTTAGGGCATCTTTGCTATTGTTTAGTTGAACTTATTTCAGTTTTAAGTTATTGGTATCTAAGGGCCTCGTATGGTATTTCTTTAATCTTCTCACCATTTCTTTATATAGCACTGAGTGCACAGTGGGTACTCAGTAAATGTTGACTGTCTTGTAACTCATTGTAGATATTTCTTTTAAGTCTGTTTTCTCAACTTGCTCACTTGTTTATATTAATTTTATATCACCTCCTTTGATGTAGCTATTTCTGCTGAAGGTTTTTCTCATCTATTTCTCTTGTTGAAATTTGACTTTCTTAACTGCAAAAAGTAAACAACCCCTATAAGATAATTAAGAAAACCCAGAGAAAAACTGAAATTTCAGGAACATTTATGGGACATGTATGAGAAATTTAATATTTAATTATTATTATTATTTTTTGAGACAGATTCTCACTGTTGCCCAGACTGGAGTGCAGTGGCATGACCTTGGCTCACTGCAGCCTTGACCTCCTAGGATCAGGTGATCCTCCCACTTCAGGCTCCCAAGTAACTGAAACTATAGGCATGAACCACCACACCTGGTCTAATATTTAATTTTTAATTTGTAGATATATTTTCCTATCCTATATCTTGGTCTATGTTTATGGCTCCTCGAGAGAGAAAGACCCAGACAGGTGTGTGTATATATATGTAAAATTCTATTCACTTATATTTGTGCATTTTCTTGTGTAAATTATATCTCAGTAAAGATATAAAGGAAAAGATCATTTTAGTTTCTTTCATGAGAATTTTCCTCTTTGATAAAAGGAAGCAAAAATGTAACAGAGATTTAAATTTGAAAAACTTATTACTAAAATTTTGGACTGCTTTTAAGATATGTTATAGTCACTGATCCTGAGACCTTGAGTTTACATAATTGTGAATGACCTAGGTAGCAGCCTTTAGGCATGTATCAGAGTTTATAAAGTTCCAATGAAGGTATATCATTACATCTAACTGAATATTTATGGTGTGCTAGGCATTATACTAGACCAGTGGTTCTCAAAATTGGCTGCACTTTAGAATCTCTTGGGAAGATTTTAAAAAATCCTCACAAACCAATTAAATCAGAACTTCAAAGTGATGCCTAGGTCTCAGTATTTTCTTCAATGTAGGCGAGTCCATTGTGCAGCCAAATTTGAGAACCATTGTACTGACAATGAATACACCTTACCCATTTTACCTTCTCAGCAACCTTGAGAGACAGAAAATGTTATCCAGTTTTGCAGTTGAAGTTCCAGTGAGATCAAATGACCTAATAACTAATAAGTGCAGACCCAGACACAAACCAAGTCTGAACCTTGATTTTTATCAGTAACTCTTGGTGATTAATATGTAGATTTTTTTTCTTGTTAATTTCAAGTATATATCTTTTTTCTATTACTCTTTGCCTTCCTGAAATGCATTAATGCTGTCACTGGGAGATTATACTGTATGTATTTAGTGAGCTAGATATTTTTGTTTCCTCCCTGCCATGTCACCCACATTTCCCCACCAAAAACAGTGAAAGCCAAATCATGCAACTGTTATCTAAAGCACTTATTTTAAATTTATAGATATTAGAATAAATTTATTCACTTAGAGATGCTGCTCAGGAGTAAACTATTGCCCTATAAACTTTTATAAAATATATTTTGCCATTTTTTAACTATTTTAGATATATAAGCAAAATGAAAAATAGAAACCAGGATTTTGGAATTGAGAATATTATTATGATATTACTAAATATGGAAGAAATTTCCCCAGAAATTACCTGGTGATAAGTAGAGGGGAAATGGAGAGAGAGAATTATGTTACTTAGCATCTCAGTAACTGGCTACCATAGTGAATATTAAACTTCCTCACCAGAGTTATTTTTAGGAGTTATATGTTTTCTGTTGGCATACATATCTGCTTAAAATAGGAGAATAAGAGTTGCTTCATGAAAAGTTACTTGGCAAGTGAATTTGGAATATATCTCTAGTTAAAGTCTAAGGATAATAAGTGCTCATGGTACTCACTAGCTCATTCTCTCTCTCTCTCTCTCTCTCTCTCTCTCTCTCTCTCTCTCTCTCATGCTGTCATATATACAAGTTTGTGTACTCACATGTTTGTATATGGATATATATATACTATATGTATAGAATATATTTAGAGTAAGGTGAGCAAAAGCTGGCCCTATGTCTGTTAAAGGTCTGAAATGATAACTAAGCTTAAGTGAGAACAACTCCTAAGATGTATTTGGGAACTACCTTTGCACAACATAGTGATTTTTTTTCTGTATACATGAAAAGTATAGGCAGGATAATAAACACTGTACATTTGTTTACATGAATTTAAAAGGGCATTTAGCAGCATCTGAACTATCTAATTTCATTTAAGAAATTGCAGTTTTTGAGTTGAGACCTAAATTAAATTTAAAGAATCCTGTCATTACCCACATGACCCTTTTATTGCGTGAATTAGAACACAGAGCAGGTTATGTCTTTCTAGGTACATGAAAGCTAAATTACAATAAAGCTTCCTCTACTCATTCTAACCTTATTCTCAAAGGCCTGATGATACAAAGAGGTTCTATTGTGTTCCTGTGCCACACTTTACATAATTGCTAAGTTCCTTAAGAGTAGTAAAGGGAAGATTTGAGACAGGTGTAACCACCAAAAATGAATCAATCTAATGAAACTGTACTTAAGTTGATTCATTTTTAGGAATTAATTGAGCATACTCTGCAAAAGGTAATGTACTAAGCAAAAATGCCAAAATTATGTTAATGGTTTTTGCCTCAAAAATTTTTTTCTGGCAGATAATGTGATGTACTTTGGAAACTATGCACAAAGTACCCTGGGGTATTTCACTCTTGCGTTGTGCTAGTCATTTGGCTACATCTTTACTCTTTCTGCCATACTCTACATGCTAGAGGAAAACCTGTGTTTTTAAAAGCAATTAAAAATTTTTTTAAATACATATTTATTTCAGACAGGGTCTTCCTCTGTCACCTAGGCTGGAGTGCATTGGTACAGTCACAGCTCACTGAAGCCTTGACCTCCCAGGCTTAAGCAATCCTCCCAGCTCAGCCTACCAAGTAGCTGAGACTAGAGGTGCATACCACCATGCCAGACTAATTTTTTAATTTGTTTTGTAGAGACGAGGTATTATTATGTCATCCAGGCTCTTGGGTTCAAGTGATGCTCCTGCCGTGGCCTCCCAAAGTGCTAGGATTACAAGTGTGAGCTACTGCGCCCAGCTGGAAACCTGTGTCTTGTCTTCGGATTTGCTCCACTTCATCTCACATAGATGGGTGTAATAGATGATCATAGCTAATTATTGAACAAAAGGATCTACATGTTTATGTTAAATATAGGCAAGATACTAAAATAATTTAAAATAGACTTCTATGTATAAAACGAGAGGTTCTTGGATTGCAAAGAGGATATGCTCTAAATATAGGTCATACCAGTTGCAGTGCTTTAGGGCACAGCAAGTATGTCAAATCACCTGAAGCTGAAACTCAGGTGCAGGGTGTATGTAGAATGGTCCTTCTCGGGTGGCCACATGGCTCACACCTGTAATCCAAGCACTTTGAGAGGCCAAGGTGGGCAGATCACCTGAGGTCAGGAGTTCGAGACCAGCCTACCAACATGGAGAAAGCCCGTCTCTACTAAAAATACAAAAATTAGCCAGGCATGGTAGCACATGCCTGGATCTCAACTACTTGGGAGGCTGAGGCAGGAGAATTGCTTGAACCTGGGAGGCAGAGGTTGTGGTGAGCCGAGATCATGCCATTGCACTCCAGCCTGGGCAACAAGAGTGAAACTTAATTTCAAAAAAAAAAAGAAAACAAGAACTGTCATTCTCTAGTTTACTGGTTGAGTGGTGAGACTGCAGTCAGGTGTATGCTGGGGCTCAAGTCTCTGCTGAGGAGAGATTTTCTTCTAAGCTCACTCTTGTGGCTGTTGGCCTGAGATGTCGGTTGCCACATGGGACTCCCCATAGGAGAGCTGGATTATCTCAGAGCAGCAGGGTACCTAAAACAACACCATGGTGTTTTGGTAACCTAACCTCAGAAATGACAGCCCATCACTGTTGCTGCATTCTATTTACCGGAAGTGAGTCACTAAGTCCAGCCCACATTCAAAGGGAGGAGATTGCACAAGGAAGCAAAGTCAGATCATCTTAGAGGCAGCCCATCATGGTAAATGTATTTCATTAAACTGAGTATATAAAAATGTTATCATTTTAACATGTAGTCAACATACAATAATTATTAATAGATATTTAATACCTGTTATTAAGTCTATGGAACATAGTGTGTATTTTACACTAATAGCTCTTCTCAACTCAGATGTTATATTTTCATTAGAAATACCTGATCTATATTTAGATTTCATGAAATTTATACTTAGATTCTGGGCCAGCATGGTGGCTCATACCTGTAACCGCAGCACTTTGGGAGGCCAAGGCGAGTGGATCATTTGAGGACAGGAGTTCACCACCAGCTTGGCCAATAAGGTGTGACTCTGTCTCTACAAAAATTAGCTGGGCATGGTGATACATGCCTGTAATTCCAGCTACTCAGGAGGCTGAGGCATGAGAATTGCTTGAACACAGGAGGAGGAGGTTGCAGTGAGCCGAGATTGCATGACTACCCTCCAGCCTGGGTGATGGAGTGAGACTGTCTAAAATAAATAAATAAATAAATTCTCATACTCAAGTTGTCCCAGATATACTTAAACATTTTCCAATAACTGAATCAATTATAAGTTTTAAAGTTCGAATTGAAACTAAATAAACTAAAACTGTAGTCCCTCAGACACACTAATTGTGTTCAAGTGCTCAATAGCCACATGGCCGCCACAGTGGATAGCAGAGTCCCAGAAGGAGGGTAATGACAAGGTACTTGGAAGAAGCAGGCAAGTAGTATTAAAGATAACAGAAATCTCTGTATTTTTTGTGTGCACCTTGGAGAGAGAGATTTAAGGTGGCAGAAACATGGGATATAATTGATGTGACTTTGGATTATTGGTTAGACTGGAGTGGAGGTGTTATGGGGACAGAAAGCCTGAAGTGATGAATGGCTTGTGGTAGGGACTTGGTATTCCAGGTGTTCAAATGTAAAATAATTGAGTGTGGGAGACTGAAACGAGAGCTTTTCAAAATTTTCCTTTGAGTTTGCCATTCTCTTCATCATTTTTTCCTAGTGTGAATGCCAAGAGAGAGAAAAGCACTTGGAAATGGATTCCATTTTCCAGGCTTCCATTTCCTATGAGCCTCAGAGTAGCAGAAATGTTCTCAGCATAGGAAGAACTCCCCAGGAGTGGGTGTCCTGTCCGTATGACTCTTTCAACCGAATGGTACTCGTAAATTAGTGCAGCCATTGTTCCCTGACCCTAGTCCTAACTATCTTGTCTCCATTTCCAGTCTAAACAAAATTGTGCTTAAATATTTGTATGTTAGAAGTAAAGGGATATAGGATCATTTCGTTCAATACCTGTATATTGTAAATGAGAAAAATGGAAGACCAGAGAAATAGAGTGATTTACTTATGGTAACTCATGTGGCCATTTAGAATATTCCTAGGCCTTTTGATGTCTACTGTATTGTTTCTCCAACCTTACCTGGGAAAGTCACTGTCTCAGTGGTAGGGCTGGGGTATGGGCACAGCTGGCACCTGCATTCTTGTTTAAATGTTGAGGTTTATTTAGATGGCCCTTTCTAAGATTACTGGAGGGGGATTTGGTGGGTTTTCATTTGTAGTTGTCCCATGTTATCTTGCTTTGGGGCAAATTTCTTAAACCTTTTTAAACCCTAGCTAAATGGCAGTGGCAACTGCCTCATAAGATTAAATGTAGACAAAAAGCGCCTGTACAGGACTTAGAAGATATTCAATGACCACATTGTTTTTTCTCATTCACTAGTTGACTTTTGCTCCTTTACTTTTTGTTGTTTATTTTGATGAATGTTTAAGCTCTCAAATAAATGATGTAATGTGGTAGTAAAGAGCACTGACTTTAGAATTAGACACCTTGGGCTTAAATTTCAGCTCCACGGCTTACTGGCTAAGGAAATTTAGGCAAGTTTCTTAATCTCTCTGCATGTCACCTTTGTCTGGAATGTCGAAGTGGCAGCACTTGCTTTATATAGTGTGGTAAGGACATGAGTTAGTGCAGGTAAAAAACATTTTCTAACACACAATCAACACTCAAGGGTTAGCTGCTGTTGATACTGGATAAAAACTATTTTACCTTGTGTCCTTTTTGGCACTTACCACTGGGACGTGACACTAGCATTCCTTAAGTGCTTGCTTTGACGTGAAGAATACCGACTGCCTTTTTGCTTGGTACATTATACAAAGTATAACTGAAAGATGAGTCCCATTCTTAAAAAGAAAAATCAGATTATTCTTTTCTGATATTAATCATGATCGTCATTGGTCAGAGGAAGCTACAGATGAAGCTGTTCATTCTTATCCCACAGATTACATGGCTTGAGGCAAATTACTGAGCATCTGGGCAAAATGAGGGAGCCTTCTTACCATTCTAGAATTTTGTCAGTCTCAATTTAATCCCTACCCATTTTTTTCCCCAAATAGGAACAGCATTTAGAAACTTCCTGAGGATTGAGTTGTTTTACCCATGTGGATCTCTTTGTGGCTTACTTACATGTTGGGACTTATTTAGATGGCCTTTGCTAGGGTTATTGGTGAGGGGATTTGGTGGGTTTTCATTTGTGGCTGTCCCATGTTCTCTGAGCTTCGGGGCAAATTTCTTGAACTTCTGTAACCCGCAGCTAAATGGCAGTAGCAATGGCCTTATAAGATTAAATGTAGACCAAAAGCATCTTTTCCGAACTTAGCAGTAGATCTTCATGAATGACTTGAATGACTTCTTATACCTCTGGCTACAGAATAAGTTGATTCTCAGCAACCCCCAAGTTTTTGCTCTCCTTTAAACCCATCAAACTAATATGACCTTCCCTCCCTTTCTTCCTCAGTTAAATTCTTTAAAATGCTCATGGAGAACCCCATCTTGTCCCAGTTATAGTTCTAGGTGCCAGCAGAGAGTGAGATAGACCAGGTCCCAGCCCTCCAGGAATTTTTATTCTGGGGCCAAATAATAAACAAGGAAATAAGTAAATGAGCAGGATGATTTCAGATAGTGATAAATGTGTTGGGGACCAAGCAGGGCTATGTGAAGCGTGGGCCATGATGGGTGGGGGTGGGCCTTGGTACCTCTTTTAAGTGGTTAGAGAGTACCTCTAAGAGGAGGAAATATTTTATCTGTATTCTGAATGAGCTCAAGGAGCAGGCAATTTGAAGTTTTCTGGTTAAAAGCATTACGGGCAGAGGGCAAAGCTATGCAAGCCCTTGGATGTGCAGAGACTGAGTCTATTTCAGGAAAGGAAAAAATGCCAGCGTGAATTACATAGGGCATTGAACCTGGGAGTAAGGAGAGGGAAGCTGAGATTGGCTCAGTGGTTCTCAGACTTTACCATATGTCAGAATCACATGGAAGGTTGTCAAATGTGGATTGTAAGGCCCTGCCCTCAGTCTGTCTGATTATGTATGTCTCGGGTACTGTGGCCTTACATTTTGCATTTCTAAGAAGTTCCCAAGTACTAGTGCTGCTGCTCTGAAACTATACTTTGAGAACCACCAGGCTAGCTCATCTGGGGCCTGTAAGCCAAGGAAAAGAATTTGGGTTCATCAGCTCACTGGAAGGCCAATGAAGGATTAGAGAGATGTGATCTGATTTACATGTTTTTTCTTGTTTTCATCCTCACTGACCTAATGGCATACATATTTAAAAGATCACTCTGACTACTTCAGAGAAGAATAGATTTTAAAGAACAAGAGGAGAAACAGGAGAGACCAGTGAAAAGGCTATTGAAGCAGTTTGGGCAAAAAGAGATGACGCCTTAATTACCAGGGTGGCAGCGGGGAGCTGGTGAAAGTACAGAAGCTCAGGGTATGTTTTAGAGTTTAGATCCCAGGGACTTGTTCATGGATTGGAAATAGGAGGTAAGGGACAGAGAGGAATTAAAATATGCCTGCTTGAGGTTTTATTGCTTGAGTTAACTGGGTAGTTTGTGGAGCCATTTGTAGAGATGGGGACTAATATAATAATAATAATAATAATAATAATAATAATAATTAGAGATAAAGAAGAGAATCAGGTTTTGGTTATATAACATTTGAGATACCTGTGGTACATCCAAATGGATATGACTATGAGATTATTGGGTGTAAAAGTCAGAACTCAATAAACGTCAGGGTTGGAGATGTGAGTTTGACAGCCACTGACATATAGTGATATTTAAAGCCATAGAGTTTATATTATAAAGTCACTTGGAGGTGGGGGCTGCAGAAAGAGAAGAGAAAAAGGCAGAGAATGGACAACCCTGGGGTGCTCAACATTTAGAAATCAGAGGAGGTAAGGATGGGGTGACTGAGGAGTGGCAATGAGGAAGGAAGAAAACAGTAGATTGTGTGCCCACACAAAGAAGCCAAGGGAAGAGAATCCCTCACAGAGGACTTGAGCAGCTGTGAAACAGTGCTCAGTGTGACCAAGATGAGACAGATAATTGTCTGTGGTTTGGACCCTCACAGGTCATTGGCAACCGTGAGAATAAAAAAGTAATTTAAGAGTCACATAATGTCTTGGGTTTCTCCTTGTCAATTTTCATTACTGCATATCTTTTCAAGCCCTTTTGTCATATTCACTCTTTGAAATTAGGTTCGTCAAGAAAAGAGAGCTTTATTGTTTCTAATTATATTCCCTTGAGCACATAATACAATGTTATGCCCACCTCTGAGCAAATCTTATTTAATAAATTCTTCTGTTGTTTCATTAAACCCAGACAGAGAAAATGAGAAATTGTGTTGAGAAATTGGTCTTCAATTTATAATTGAAACACATAGTTTAGTGGCCATGACAACACTGCCATTTATTTTGAAGGACTGCTTCATCAACACTTAACTATAAATCCTATGTTTGATAGTATTCTGTGCTGAGAGAGAGTTACTGTGAAATTTATTTTTGGTCCTTAGACTGCAATACTTTAAAAGCCTATTGTTAAGACTGATAATTTGTTCTTATATTTCTGTCTTTAATATTGAAGCCATATTTTTGTACAGCACTTTTCTGAATGAATCTATAAAAATACTTCATAAATATGTTAAATACAGCAAACTGATGAGATCCCATTGTAGTTGAGTAGCTTATTAAGGATGTAAGTATATCTCATGGCATTTTAAACCTTTGCTTTTTCAAATGAAGACTAGAATTGTGTTTTGCTGAGCTCTTTTATTCTCACTTTTTATCCATTTTAAGGATATTATGTTTACAGTAATGGAATAATGATTACAATGGGCACATGATTTTGGAGTGTCCTGTAAATCAAAATGATAAAAGACCAATCAGCAATAAAAGTAGGACACTAATTGAATTATGTGTTAAAGGGAAGTTCTGATATTTTCAAAATATATTATTGAATAATGCAAATTTTGCCTTAATTTTGTTATTGAGTATAATATTGAGATAATTATAATAAAGCAACAATTTACACAAGGAATAACTTAGTACCTTGTTATTTTTAAGCTTGAATAATGAATTTTTGCCCTGATGTGGGAGAATTTTCTTATCATAAATATCTTACCAGTATAACCTCCTCTCCACCCACCCTATGTGAAATTTGCTATTGTTTACTGTGTAAGGGTAAAAGCCTCTAAAGAGTAGACACTGATAATCAAACAAGGCCACTGGTGAAGAAAAGCGTATGTGAAAATCTATTTGATATGAAAACTGGCTCAGACATTCCTGTTTAAAAGGGGTGAGGAGGCTTCAATGGCAGTTACTGTGATTTTTAAATATTTAAATATTTTTTAAAACAGTATTCTTAAGTATAGTTGTTATCGAATGTTAATGGTACTTTTTTCTCTTTATTTTTTATTATTAGAATTTCCTATATTTAGATTATAATACACATTTGATTATTTTCACTGTACTTTTAACTTTGGGTGACAATATTGTTATTACTTCAGAGTCTCTGACCAAAAAAATAGTATTAGGAGAGTCGTGAGTAGGTAATGGTATTTTCAAAATTTTGCTGGTGAGTAAAAGATCAAATAAGTTAGTCTTAAAGATACTTAGGAATCAGGCCAAATTCAGGCTTCCACCCAGTATTCTTTTCACTAGACTGGACTATGTAGTAAGCAAGCTAGATAAACACATTCATAAATTTAATGTGTATGGATCACAATTGGGAGCTAACATATTATTGATCCTACAGGCCCTTCTTATCTAAATTCTACTTTTCTTTCAAGACCAGAGTCTCTTGTCTCTTGTCTCATTGAAACATGCCTTGATCCTGCTCCCAACCACACACAGCTGGGTTCAGCTGTTTTTTGTTGACCTAAATTGTCAAAGTTACCATCTGTTTGATGACCCTTCTTTTTCCTTTTGCATTTGTTATTTAATTACACATGGCATATTCTCAGGTGTATTGCATATTCATTGTGGAAGGCTCTTGATCTTATTAACATTGCTTTCCATTTTTCAGGAACAAAAGTGACAAATACATTATTAAATTGTGTAACAACTGGGGATATTAGGATATTTTTCCTAGAAGTCTTGTGTAAATGGCTGGGTGCGGTGGCTCATGCCTGTAATCCCAGCACTTTGGGAGGCTGAGGTAGGAGGATTGCTTGAGCTCAGTAGTTCAAGACCAGCCTGACCAACATGGCAAAACCCCATCTCTAGTGAAAATACAAAAGTTAGCTGGGCATGTGCCTGTAGTCCCAACTACCCAGGAGGCTGAGGCATGAGAATTGCTTGAAACTGGGAGGTAGAGGCTGCAGCGAGCAGAGATCTGCCACTGCACTCCAGTCTGGGCGACAGAGCTAGCCCCTGTCTCAAAGAAAAGTTCCACGTGAATGGTTTTTCAACTAGTGCTTTGTCCTACTTTCCCTGTCTTAAAAGAAATTGCCTTATGTATAGTGATTAGAGATGGATTTTCATCACAGACTCAAACTACCTAAGGAAGTAAAACCGTCACACACAGACGTCACAACTGGGGGTCAGAGTTCATTGCAGTGTGCAGTAGACAGGGAACACTTCCCCAGAATTGCCAAGTTCTCAGTTATTCCTTGCTAATAAAGCCAGTGTGTATTTTTCATTCATCTCATAAAAAATAAAACATAATCAGTTATTTGTTTAAAATCCCAGGCAAGTAATCCTGATATAAAAGCTTATTTTATTTTGTAGTGGTAAGGACTCTTTTTCCTTCCCAGTTTTAGGCTTAGTACATCTTCTGTGGAAAGTAGTCATTGAATTCACTCTTTCAGCAAATATCAGTGCTTTCTATGCAGCAGGCATGGTCCCAGAGATTCTGTGCATTTGCAAATGTGTGGACAAGGTGGTGGAGACAAGTCCTTACTCTCATGGAATCATTACCTTTTAATGGAAGGAGACGTGATAAGTACGTTGCTCATTAACCCTGTGGCCAAAAGTAAAGCAGAGAGAGATGAGGGTATTAAGGTCAGGAGCAGACTCTGTAGAGGGCCTTGCATTCTAGATGTGCTCAAGGAAAAGGCAAGAGTCCTGAGATTGGAATGTAGTGAGCCTAGGGAGAGAGTCTTAGGTAAAAGACTGAAGAGGCTGGAGGTAAGGGAGGAAGGAAGGACCTATTACAGATGGTCCCCTGCTTGCAATGGTTGGATGTATGATTTTTCAACTTTACCGTGGGTTTATCAGAATGTAACCTCATCATAAATAGAGGGACATCTGGATTTATGATGGTTGAATTATGATTTTCTGATTCTATGATTGGTTTATTGGGAGTATTTGGTATATTTCTGACTTATATTTTCAATTCCAGATGGATTTATTGGGTTGTAACCCCATCGTAAGTAGAGGAACATTTGTGTAGCACTCTAGATCTTTTTCTGGTTGAAGTAGGAAACCTTTGGAGAATGTGGGAAGTGAGGCAGTGATCTGACATGTATTTTATTTCATTATTTTATTTACATATTTGTCCACACATTCAGAGAAACTTATGTAGTAATGAACTATAGGAATGATCCCTGAAAGTTTAGTCTTCTAACTTGTATTTTAAGAAGATCACTCTGGTTACTATGTTGAGAGTAGATTACAAAGTGACAAGATTGGGAGCAGGGATATCAGCTGGCAGCTTGAGCAGAAGTGTTTGGTGATCCATGTTGCTGGTGGATTCTGAGTCTATTTATGGTAAAAACTGGTGGAAGTTGTAGATGGATTAGATATGTTTGTGAGAACAAAGATTTTTGACCTGGACAAATGAAAGAAATGTGATCGGCTGAGATGGAAATACCTAGAGAGTCTTTAAAATTCATTTTTGTTGCTAATACCAAAAGAACTTTTTCTTTTGTTGTACTTTCTGACTAGTTTTTGCTGATATTTATGTAGGCTATTGACACTTGAGGATATGAACTTTGTAGCAACCCACCTTACTGAATTATCTTACTTATAAAATATTTCAGCTGATTCACTGATTTCTCATCTCTTTGACTTCTCTGTGCAACTTTAACAAACCATTGAATTCTAAAAGGTACCGTTTTCTTTTATGACTGTATTCCCTTTCCTCTGCCTGAAACATCAGTTATTTCTTGCCTTTGCTATGTGTTTCTATGCATTCCTCAAAGCCCAGCTCATATTTCCCATCTGTAAAACATTTCTGGATTCCTAGGAAAGTTACACTTTATTCCTGTGACCCAAACATCTGCATAGCTGTGTTAGAGCAGTCATCAAACTTGATAGTATTTTGCCTGCTTGTCAATCCTTTGGGGCTATGAACCCTCAGGAATAGGAACTGAGTCTTGCTCATTTTTACCTTTCCACTGTTTAGCTGAATCTGCTATGTTAATTGTCTGTTATAAAATATTTATTGTACATGAGTGGTCAATTTCTGAAGATTTAAAAATTGAAATTTGACATTGGGGGCACTTTTCTTTACGTGGAGTTTTATTAGCTTTTATTCATTGTAACAGTTTTTAAAATGTAGTTTTGTTGCTCTTGTAAAATAAGTCTTTTCTGATGTACAATATATTTCTATTATTATACCACTAAGAGTCAAGGGCTTGTTATTTTAATAAATGAATTTACAGTGTACAATGAAGCAAGGAAACTTGCTTCTGTCTTTTCATGTATGTTAAAGGAGTTGGAATTATGAGACCTTAAATTTTGAAAATACCAAATGGGCGGATGTTACATATTAACTTGTAAAGAAGCCTTTTGATCTTGTTTGGTTCCTATGTTTGCCTAGCAAATAAAAATAGACAGAATGGAGTAGTATTCATTCTTCTAAAACCAATTAGCCTTTTATAAAAGTAATATTTTAAAAAAATTTATTTGACAATGTTTTAAATAAAAACATAAATTTGTCAGTTTATTTTCACATTTTATTTTTTTCAAGCCATCGAATCATTGAATTGGCTACGTAAGTTCAGAATGTCTCCTGTTTCTGATATAAGTTAGGTAAGAGGTTGTCTTGGTGATGCAAAAATATTTATTAGAAAATTATTTGTAATGTTTTTCACTGAAGTAGATATTTATCAAACAACCCATCATAGTTCATTGCTAGGTATAGTGGGAAATACAGCCATCCAAAGCATGCTTCTTTCTTGCTTGCTTTCTTTGAGATAGGGTCTCACCATATTGCCCAGGCTGGACTCAAACTCCTGGACTCAGTGGATCCTCCCACGTCACTCTGCTGAGTAGCTGGGATCTCAGCTGTGTGCTGCCACACCTGGCTACCATGCTTCATGCTTCTTTTTTTGCAGGGAGTTATAAATATATGTAGAGAGATGAAACTGGTGCCCAGAAAAAAAAATATTTAAAAAGTTACATCTATGGAATTGGTTGTATGTGATATATCAATTCAAAGAAGGAAGAAATTTTGTGGAAGGGATAGCTTGGGGCAAGTGGGGTGGATTTAGCTAGGCTTTGAAGGATAAGGTAGGGTTTTTCTGAATACAGAGACAGAACATACTAGCTCAAAAACAAATAGGGTGAAAGGCCCAAAGGTAAGAGTTATTATGAAATGAGAGAATGAGATACTGATCTCTATCCTGAAACAGTAAGGATTTTTGTAATTTATCTCATCAAAGAAATTATCTTCTTGGCTTGCTATAATGAACACACAGTAAATATAAAGTTTATTTATCATGTTTCTTTTTATTTCCAGGTAATGTAGGCATTGTATTCAAAACAAAATGCTGACTGGAAAAGGAAGAAATTCCTAATTCCACCATCCAACACTAACAGTTAACATTTTTGAACATTTTTTCTAAATGTGAAAAACAGTTACATATACATTTTGGAGTTTATAAAATTAGATCATATTAGAAGGTTACTTTAAAAATAAGATATATTTTGTTCTTTCTTTATATTTTAGGAGAAAACCAAAAGCCAAGGCACCACTTCCTCCAGCGGAGGCCAAATACGTTGATGTCTCTTCAGCTGCTGATTCTGTAGAATCCACTGATTTCATCATGGAACAGAAAGAAAACATGATAGATAAAGATATTGAACTCTCGGTGGTCCTACCTGGGGATATTATCAAATCTACTACTGTTCATGGCAGGTATGCTGGAGTGAATGAAATATCAGGACCTCCCTTTCTTATTCCACCATTGAAAGCCTCTGTGATATACATCTTGATGTTTGTTCTTTGACAAAAAACTTCATTTATCACTCTGTTTAGTTACCTGTTAAAAAAAAAAAAGAGTGCTAAAATGGTGGCAAAATTTGTCTACCAATGTTTTAATATCAGTGCTATAAATTCCACAAGCACAATTAAATGACTCTTAAAATTTGGAACCATTCCATATTTCATTAGTTATTTAACAAGCTTTTAAAAATAAGCCTTTCCTGGAGGAATGGCCATCGGTCAAACTAACAAAACAAGCCCAGTGATCCCTTGGAAATTCCCATCCTTTTTTTTTTTTTTTCCAAATTGTTCTTCCCACTTTAATCTGCTTCTTTAAATTTGAGTTTTAAGAAGTTACTAATTACTCTAAAAATGTAATACTTTCTTATTTATCAAAACAGTTAAATCTGTCTATAAATTAATTGGCAGGGTTTTTTTTTTTCTTTCATTGAATGATTTAATTAATTTATTTAAAATCTGGGTGAGTTAAGTAGAAAAGTAAAATCAAAACTTTATCCCAGCAAAAAGGAAAGATGTGATTTAGAAGATTTGTGAAAATTGGAGAAATGGAACAAAGCCAAGTGTAATTTTCCATTTCACTTTGAAGTGGAAAGTTACATGAACTATAGATTTGGTCTTGTTCTTTCACCTTCAACTGCCTATTTGTTATCAGGAATCCTGTTTTAGAAATTTAGGCTATTTTGACCTTAGCAGAGTGTGTGTGTGCGTGCGTGTGTTTGTGTGTTGTGTATAAGGAAAAGAATATATTGGATATTGCATTCTTACAATCTGTTTTTGTCTAGAGAAACTTATTCAAGATAACCTTAATTTTAAGGTTTATCATGAAAATCATGTGTAACTTTACAGATTATTGAAAGTAGATGAAGACAAATTAGTTCAACTTTAGCAAATAATATAGTATTATTTAACTGATTAAATTTGAGGAAGTTACATTTTGCCATTTATTTTGTATTGAAAGTTATTTTGGAGATCACATGTTGAGCCCTATTTGTGAGATTGAAAACCCCGTGTCGGTGGTAGGCTCCTACTGCAGCTGTGAATGACCTCTTTTGGGTGAAGAAGACATCTTCAAAGTTAGAGACAGTGGCCATCATCATCAGTTCTTGAAATAATATTACTCTGGTTTAAAAGGATAATGGATCTGGCTGGGGGTAATAAAGGCAATTCCTTTTTTATTTTTATTTTGTTTTATTTTTCCTGAATTCAAAGTAAGTAAAAAAAAAAGGTCAGCATTTTTTCTAGTTCTTTAGGGTTGCAGGTGACACTGGTTTCATCACAAATACTCCTCAAAATTTCCTCTTGGGGATGTACCAGTCATCTATTTGTATTGCCTTGTTCTCTGTTTGATATCAGTGAGTCTCTGGGTTCTTCAGCTTTTTTGTTTTAAACCTCAGTGACTTTAATATCAGAAGCATGGTTTTTCTCTTCGTCCTGTCACCCATCATAGTTATTTTAGACTTTTCCACATGCCACCCTGAGTTAATTTTTCTTCTGTTTCCTCAACTCTGGAAACCGAGATCCATGGTCAGCTTCCCTATTTCCACCAGAGAATGGTGGAATCTCATCACTTTAAAAATGTTCCATTTCTGAGATCTTAGAGTTCCTTATTTGAATACAACATTTTTAAACATCTAGCTTATCCACTTGAACTGAATTTGTTCTTCATCCTCCTCGAGTCTAATTTATGATTGTTCTGTAGGATGCTGCATTTTTCTTCATTTCTAAATTTTCTTCATGTCTATTTTTTATTCATACCTGATAGATTCTGCATCAGTCACTTCTACATTTGTACTTACAAAAACCATAGATTTTTCCCATCCTCTTTCAGCATGTTTGTCTCCTCAATTCCCTAAACTGAGTAATTTTCCATCAATCAACTTTGTGTTTCTGCACCGCCAACTGTTGTTGAATTGCTACAGTTTTCTTACCTATGAAAATGTATTATAGCTAAATTAATAGGATTAAATAAGATACCGTATGTTTTCTATAATTAAATGAAATACTCTCAGTGCTTGGTGCATATTGGCTACCTCCATTTTTTTTTTTTAATTGGGAACTGCTTTTCTTAACCCTGGGCTCTCTTCATTTACCTTGCACCCTCAGATTAATCTAAAACACCTTTCTGTTTGTGGCACTACCTTTGATAAAAGACTGCAGGACAGCAATTCAATACCAAATTAAAGAAATCCAAACTACCAAACCCAGAGATTGGGACACCTGTTTTCTTCTCCAAAATTAAGTAGGTTTTGCCTTCACCACCACTCTCCTTTGTATATCTTTTTTTTTTTTTTTTTTTTTTTTTTGAGACTGAGTTTTGCTCTGTCACCCAGGCTGGAGTGCAGTAGTGCAATCTGGGCTCACTGCAACCTTCACCTCCTGGGTTCAAGCAATACTCCTGCCCCAGCATCCCAAGTAGCTGGGATTACAGGTATGCACCACCATCCCCAGCTAATTTTTGTATTTTTATTAGAGATGTGGTTTCGCCATGTTGGCCAGGGTGTTCTTGAACTCCTGACATCAGGTGATCCACCCACCTCAGCCTCCCAAAGTGCTGAGATTACAGGCATGAGCCACTGCACCCAGCCCTTCTTTGTGTATCCTAAGCTTCACCACATGACTCTTTGCTCTTCCTTTGTTCTTCAACAAATATTCTATTTCTTTTACCTCCATACCTTTATGAACTACCCTCGCCCCATAACTCACTACCCTCATTTTCTCCAGTTAGTTTATATAGCTCAGGTGACGTATTTTATATAAAGGTTCCCTGCTCTCCCCAGAATTGATGGTTAACTCTGGCTTCCAAGCTCTTCTGACACTTTATACCATATTTATTACACATTGTTCTATTCTGCAATGTATGTGTAGGTCTTCTTGAAGAAACCACAGAGCTGTGAGACTATCACTACTTTTCTTTATAATGCCTAGCACAGTTTCTTGCAATGTAGTAGGCATTTCATAAATTTATCAAAATGAATATTGTCTTCCTAAACCCTTCTGCGTGGATGGAAGTAGCAACATAATGGTGTGAGGAAGCACCTGGAATGAGTCCTAGTTGTTTTGCCAGAATCTTTTAAGTAAAGATATTTTCTCCAGGCATAGAGCAAGGAAGGAATGCCCCAAATTCTGATTGCTTTTTAAATTTTGTCTAGGGCTGAAGAGTTTTTCTGAGAGTAGAATTTATATCAGTGGTTTTTTTCTTTTCTTTTTCTTTTTTTAGACAGGGTTTCAGTCTTCCAGCCTGGAGTGCAGTGGTAAGATCTGGGCTCTCTGCAGCTTCTGCCTCCCAGGCTCAAGCAATCTTCCCACCTCAGCCTCCCAAGTAGCTGGGACCATAGGCGTGTGCTACCACACCCAGCTAACTCTAGTATTTTTTATAGAGACGGGATTTCCCCAAGTTACCCAGCATGTATCTCAGTGATTTTACTACAGGGTTTCATTTAGGGACTTTGTTCTCAGTAGTTTTATAATTCAGAAATGACTCATTGATGCTGTGACTAATTTTCTTTAAGTGTTTGTGATTTAAAGTAGTTGTATGATTCTCAATATCTTAAAAGTGTGATTTTGGGATAACTTAATGTGATGCAATATGTTTTAGAGTTTGAGTTGGGATATCTTAAAAGTATGACTTGGGATATCTTTATAGCATGATTAGGGATGTCTTGAGTGTCACAGTTACTACGGCTCATTGTTTCACAAAACTGTTTAACAATAACAACAAAAGGGAATGTTCAAATAGAAAATTAAGTTCTACCTCTGAAAAATGTTAATTACCTGATGAGAAGACGCATAATAACAAAAATAAAATTTCTTCATGGCTTTGTTACTACAATATAAAAAAAATCTCAACAGAATAATACAATAATTTGATGGAGGACTAAGGAAACTAATTTTAAGTACGTGAGGGTTTCTTAGATAAACAGAGTTCAATATGTAACTCTGCAAAGTCTTTAATGCAGTGTTTTGAGAGCATCCTTTCTGAATTTGATCTTTTGATAGTGTAGCATTATTTATTATGGCTTTACTGTGAAGAATAGTGTCAGTATTAGACTGAAATACAGATTTCAAAAACTTATATGCCTCACTTCACTTTTCAGAAATACTTTTCTCACCCAAAATGTACTCTTGGGGAGTATCATACATCTCATGCAGAGGTGGGCTCAGGATGTTCTGTTTGGGGGAATGTGAGTACACAGTGGTACCTTCAGAAGAATGCACTTGTTTGTACATTGATTTTCAACAACCAGCTTATTGAGATTAGGGAACACAGTGGGGTTGGAGGTGGTCATAAACTTTATGCTCAGGGAGAAACTTGTTATCCTGAGTTAGGTTGATAGTCATTTGCGAGGTCAACTATTTTTGGTACCAGAACTTGGTGATGCCATCTCTTTAATGACCAAAAGTCACCATGTCTCTACTATCTTGCCTTTGTGAACTTCTGCTTACATTGAGAGGGGCTGCCATGGTAACCTGAAAACTCTTGGGCATTTCTGCATATCCTGGTATCATGGATGGCTGGATTGAAGGAAGGAGGAATTATTATTATTTGAGATGGAGTCTCTCTCTGTCACCAGGCTAGAGTGCAGTGGTGCGGTCTCAGCTCATTGCAACCTCCAACTCCCTGGTTCAAGCGATTCTCCTGCCTCAGCCTCCCAAATAGCTAAAATTACAGGCACATGCCACCACGCCCAGCTAATTTTTTGTATTTTTAGTAGACATGGGGTTTCACCATGTTGGCCAGAATGGTCTCGATCTCCTGACCTCATGATCCACCTGCCTTTGCCTCCCAAAGTGCTGGGATTACAGGCATGAGCCACCATGCCTGGCCTAAAATATTTTATTTACAAATAAGATACAGTATATAAGATATAGTATATGTATATACGTGTGCATCTATGTATAGACTTGTCTATACCAAATCCAAAATCTCAAATGCTCCAAATTCCAAAACTTTTTGAGTGTGAATATAATGCTCAAAAGAAATATTTATTGGAGCATTTCAAATTTTGGATTTCCAGATTAAGAATGCTCAACTTGTGTAATTCAGAGATTTAAAAATCTGAAAAAAATATGAATTCTAAAACACTTCTTGCCTCATGCATTTTGGATAAGGGACACTCAACCTGTTTCTGTGTATATGTGTATAATATATACACTTGATAAACTAGCAGTTCTTTGCCTTTCTAAAAATAAACATTGAAGGATACTGCTGTTACAGAACAGGCTGGCTCTTCTCAGAAGATGCCATACTTCACAACAGCATAAGGAGTGGTGTCTGCTAGTACTTGAGAAAAGTTAATTTTTAATGAAAATAGGCTTATAGACTAAACAGATATAGACACAACATAGAATAAGGAAATATGTGGGTACGTTTGTATATGATTCTAGGTCCTCATCTTGTCGAGTGTCTGCTTCATAAGTAATTATTCCTCATTGAATAAGTATTAGTTCATTTTTCCTCTTTTCCCTTTCTCCAGGCTATCCTTTTATTTTTATTTAAAAATTTTTTTTAAATTTTTTTGAGACAGAGCTTCGCTCTGTCACCAGGCTGGAGTACAGTGGCCTGATCTCAGCTCACTGCAACCTCCCACTCCTGGGTTCCAGCGACTCCCCTGCCTCAGCCTCCCAGGTAGCTGGGACTATAGGCATGCACCACCAAACTGGCTAATTTTTTGTATTTTTAATAGAGATGGGGTTTCACCATGTTGGTCAGGATGGTCTAAATCTCCTGACCTCATGATCCGCCCACCTCGGCCTTTCAGCGTGCTGGGATTACAGCCGTGAGCCACTGCACCTGGCCTCTCTGGGCTATACTTTTAAATTTGGGGCATCTGGTAAGATTTACACGAATCTTTAACCTGTAGAGAGAGGATTTTATGGCCATGCTATCACACTTTCTTTCCTACAAGAAATAAGAAGAAATAAGCACCACTTTATAACAGAGGAGGATATTTTTTTTATGCCCCTAACACAAATAGGAATTTATTTTGATTTGAGCACACGTGAGATGCCATAAATGAAAACACAAAGAAAGCACAGAACTCCAAGCTAGAAGTTCCAACTAGAAGTTAGTTTGTTCTAGACTTGCTGTGTGATCTCAAGCAAGTCGCCTCACCACTCTGAGCTTTTCCCATAAAATAACCCAAAGACATGTTGCACATGATTTCCAGCCTGATTTGCCTGTCCCATAGCACCAGTTTACAGCAAAGGTGAGCCTAAGCTGGCAGTTTTGACTGGCATAGGGTGGGTCTACTAAGGAACTCGGAAGCATTTTACATGGATTGCAGCGCCACCTATTGGGAAAAAGTAGACTATGGAAAATGACAAGTTGAATCAGTGTAGGGTTTTTACTTAAAAAAAAAAAAGGGTAACAGAACAGTATGACTCTAAAAAATTTTCTAAAGTTCACATCACATTTATATTTATTGAGAAGTGTCTAATGATGACAAATGTGTGATAAGTATATGTATATAGCAGGCTAATTAATTTTTTTAAACTGCCAAAAATCTATAGTATGGTGTAAACCATGTTTAACTCTACAAGATGCTAAAATTTTGGTTTAGATCCTTATTCTGCTGTAATTGCTTTTAAAAAGTTGGCATTTTAACTGTACAGGCATTTAAACATAACAGTACTACTTGAGTTGTTTTTTGTTTGTTTGTTTGTTTTGAGACAGAGTCTTACTCTGTCACCAGGCACCAGGTTGGAGTGCAGTGGTGCAACCTTGGCTCACTGCAACCTCCGCCTCCCGGGTTCAAGCAATTCTTCTGCCTCAGCCTCCCGAGTAGCTGGGACTACAGGCGCACGCCACCATGCCCAGCTAATTTTTTTGTATTTTTAGTAGAGACGGGGTTTCACCATGTTGGCCAGGATGGTCTCACACTACTTGAGTTTTTAATCATCCTGTCATCTAGGTTCTGACACTGCCCTCCCATGTCCCCCATGGCCCTGAGCCCAGGAGAATGTCAGCCTCTGTCACCTGCCTGCTCCCCTGGTTGGGAAAGGGGTGACAAAGCATTCACAGATGTCCTCAGAACATTGTTCCTGGCAGGGCAACCCTCTTCCCTTTGCTTTCCTGGCATGTACAGCTTATAATAATGACCCTTTTCAATTTTAGTTGTTTAACTTAATTTAATCTTTTAATTTTTCTAGAGACAGAGTCTCACTCCATTGCTCAGGCTGAAGTACAGTGATGTGATCATAGCTCACTGCAGCCTCTAACTCTTGGCTCAAGTGATTGTCCTGCCTTGGCCTCCCAAAGTGTTGGGATTACAGATGTGAACCACCATGCTCAGCCTTAATTTTAGTTTTTAAATGTGACTACAAGTGCAATGATTAGATGTTCTATAAAGTTGGAAAATACAGATAAGCCAAAAAATTGTAAATGCAATTTCACTAAATGGGCAGATTGCAACTTCTGACATTGTAGTGTCTAATCTTTTATTCATATGTATGTACATATATGTACACACATCTATATATGCACTCTTCTTTTTTACAACAATATGGTGTTATATTGAACATGCTATTTGTAAGCTGCTTTTTTTCAGTTAATGATTTTCATCTTTCATGTCAATAAAATTTTATCTTATCCTTTGTCTATATTCAAATTATCCCAATTATAGTGAGATATATTTGTAGTACTTTTGCTTTCATAAGGGCCATGTTGGGTGTTAGTAGGTGTGTTCTTAAATCAAAATTTTTATGACAGCAATTATTTATAACTAGCTCTGAGTATAACACCCAAGATAAACGACCAGATAGAGTTCAAAAAGATGACTTTCTAAAAATGTGTGGTTTTTTTTTACATTTAGTAATATCTATTTTTAGTATGTTTAGAACTTATCAGCTTAGTAATCTGACCTATTACTAAGTATCTTCAAATCTTAATTGTGTGTGTTACTTTCTTCAAAATATTTCTTACAGCATAATAAGCACTCTAAACTTTGAGATTGAGTCTATTTGTTTTGTGTACGTAGTCTGTTCCATTTCTTGCACACACACAGAAAGCACTGCTTCATTTTTTGGACTCATTACTGAACTATATAGGTTAGCATAAGATCGATAAACATCAGTAGCAATAGAGAATGTTGTAAAATTTCTGTACTATTACTGGTATGTATAATTGGGTTGTTGGTGTGCATTTATAAGGTACAGATATAAAATTAATCTAGGAAATTGTTATTTATTTCTGAAAGAAGTGGAAAATCTCACAGGGATTTCTTCATTTCAAAGAAGAGCTTTTAGAGTTTAAAAAAAAAATCTCCCAGAAAATTATTATATTATCTTACAAGAGAAAGACATCTGTAAATAATGTTAATGCAAAGCAGACTCTGCTGAGTAATAAAATAAACCATAATCCAGTGTGGTTTGATAATATAAAGCAGTGATGATAATATTCGTCCAATCCTTTTCCACTTTGAATAATTTGCCTCAGGTTTCAGATGGACTCCTCACATGTACTTCTGCCTTGAAAAACAGGAATACAGGCATCTTTTCTGTGGTGATCCTGTGGTCAAACCCATTAGCCAACCGCCTCAGGTGCATCAGCTCAGGGATGATTATCCAACCAGAATTGTTATCTTTGGCAGAAGTAGTCTGGCATCCAGGTGGATAATTCTAAGCTACATTCAAGAGGTGATTTCATTTCCTGTGGGTGCACTCTGTAACTAGTTAACCCCCGTGGCAGATCCACTGGATGCAGGACCTGCTTAAAAGTTAATATCCTACTTTTATAGTGTTATCGCTCCTTTATGGTAAAGCTAGACAGTAATTCCCAACCTCAAAATCTTCTGGTCAGGGTCAGCTCTCCTGTGTTACAGTGTTGAATGCTGTAATGCTTAAAGCATTCAAACTAGTCTGAGGCTGTTTTTGGAAAAGATCTTAACCTCTTTTAATGCTTATGTCTCACCTTTGTGTAAAGATGGCCTGGCTTAGGCAAAACAAGCTTGTTAATTATAAAAAACAGCAGAGCTTTCACCACATTGTTTTTTTTTTTTTCTAAAGCATATGAATCTCCTTTCAACAAGTGTGCTTTCTCATGTTTCAGTTATATTGTTCTGCTTTGCATTTGAGCTCATTGACTTTCAAGCAGAATTAATCAGTGTTTTCTCTAAATTCCTCATTCGACAACAGTGACCTAACTAGGTGCCTAAAAATTACTAAGTTGTGGTCCTGCTAGAGGGGAGCTCACATCTATGTACACAGAATGCAGATAACTTCTGGAGGTCACCATGCTGCTCCAGATCTAAATAAGATTGGCCTGAACCCCTGTTCTACCTCCTTGCTAAGTTCAATCCCCTTTAAAATCTGATTGTAAACTCCAAGAGTTTTATGTTCTTGGGGCCACCTCTGGCTCTGACTTTATGTCTTACCACCTCTGGATTCTTATTTTTCAGTTTCTAACTTTGAAATGTCCTGCCTTTTCTTTATTTTACACCTCCCAAGGCTACCAGAACCTTGGTGATGGCTTGTGCGTTACAATAAGCACTCACATAGCAACCCATTGAAATTTGCATTTTAGGCCTCCCGTCGGGTGCTATCAGCAACCTTGCCACTTTGTGATGTCCCCGCAGTCCTGGCATCTTTCCACTGGCTAGCTCCTCTTTCTATCTCTGTCTCCTTTCTGCATTGGCTTCAGTACTATCAGCTCCCTACAAAGTATATCCAGAATCTGACTGGTCCAGGCCACCACCATCTCCCACCTAAATTTTTGCAATAACCTTGTAGCTGCTCCCCCAGGCTATTTTCAATTAAAAAACCAGACTGAAGTCCTTTTAAAAAGCAGAGTAGATCACATCACTCCTCAGAACTCTTTGGAGGCTTTCTGTCTCACTCAGTAAAATCTCAGGTTTACACTTGAAAGCGCTTTAAACACTACAAGATTATCACTCTGATTTCATGCCTATTGTTTCCACCTTAGCCAACTAGTTTCTGTTTTTCTTTAAACACTTAGAGCACATTCCTGCCTCAGGGTTTTTGTACTTGTCAAAGCTATCTTTCCCCAGATACCCCATCCCTTCAAGGTCTCTATTCTGATGTCATTGATCAATTAGGACATCTCTAACTTCTCTCCTTAATGTTTTTTTTTATGAGAACATGTATCACCCTCTGATATTTAATATGTTTGACTTGTTTCTTAATTCTCTTCTCTCTAGGTCAGCATTTCATAAACTTCATAAACTACAGGATGATCAGAATAGGCCAGAGTGCCTGTCAAAGCACAGATTGCTGTTCCTCATTCCCAGAGTTTCTGATTAATGATCTGGGCTGGGACTTGACAATTTGCATTTCTAACAAGTTCTCAGGAGATACTGACGCTGCTGGTCTATGTATCACACCTTGAGCACCAGTGTATATAGAATGACTCTGTCCAGTATGGTAGCCACTCACCATATGTGTCTACTTATATTGAATTTAAATTAAGTTGAATACTTTAAAATTTCGATTTGGGAGTCCACTAGCTCAGTGGCCACTGTGTTAGTGCAGATATAGAACATTTCCCTAAATGCAGAAAAATCCATTGGGCATATTACTGTAAAACACAGACTACATAAAGATCCACCTGGAGCTTACTTTAGTGTAAGGAATCAGGTTAGATACATAACTTTTCTTTTTCATCCGACAATCAGTTTTCCCAATACCACTTTTTGAAAATTTAGTTGTTTCCCAGAGAAAATTCATATGCAGTGTTAAATTCCCATATATAATTATGTCTACTGCAGAACTTTCTGGCCTGTTGCATTTATCTGTCTGAGAATAGGAATATTTTCAAGACAAAATTGCCTTCTGAAATTATTGAATAAAAAATTGAACCCGGAATTATAGAATGAGAGAATAAAATCATAAAGAAGTTCTGTGGTTTTCAGCTGCCTTACAAAGAGGCATTTTGAGTAGGAAACACATAGGCAGTGTTGAGTTCAAAGGTCATGATATAGTCTGCAACTTTTTTCCTCATGAAATCTGATATATTGTGTAAAGTTTCTAGAAAATAAAATGACTGAGAGAATAGGCCATTATATTAATATTCTTGACCAATTATCACCCCATTTATTAGATTAGAAAATGTATCACAGAAATACCAATGTTTCTATACAAAGTATCAAATTGCTCTAACTTTTTGAAAAAATTGAAAATGTACTTTTTCTTAAATGTTCATATGTTTATACATAAGGGATGAAAATTATGACACAAAAATAGGGATAAAAACAAAACAAAACTTTAATAACTTTTTGTCTTGTTAACTTATTGTGTATTTCTAGCAGAGATTCCAAAAACTGTATAAGAAGTAAAAGATGTTGGAAGAATAAGCTTTAATGGTTTTACATGTATTACTTGACACATTTGTATAAGGAGAGAAAGAAATACAGTATGCATGTATCATCCTTTACTCATAGACGACAGAAGACAGCTACCCATTCAGTTGGCAATGAAAGTTCTCTCCTCTTCCAGCTAAACTGTATTTATAATTATATTTAACTAGACATTACCTAATCTTTCTTAACTTTATTTACTATCAAAGAAAGTACTATTTCCAAGTCTAGAATTGGTATGTGGCATCCAGTTGCTTTTGTAGAATACCGTATTACCAAAAAATCAGCTTCCACAAGACCGTTTTGCTAGTCTCTCTGGATGAAATTTAAAATGTACTGTTAAAAGGCAAAACATGGGCAATATAGATACATGTACGGCCCTAGTCTGTGGCTCAAAGGAAGGATGTAAAATTCTTAAATATTATGCAAACATCTAATAAAGATACAGGAAATGTATTTTGAGAACTGAAATGTATTCATGGGAATTTTTTTTTTCATTGAGTGACTTAGAGCCTTTGATTTATTTTTCTAAATATATATACAAATAATGGGGTGCTACTTGTATGTGAGGGAGGATAAGGGAGGCATGAGGGACCATTGAGAAACATACTCCTTATCTCATAAAGATTGGACTGACCTAGGAGTAGGCAGCGACCACAGAAAGTGAGTAGAAACTGGGGCTGAACACGGGATGATATGAAATCTATGTAATGTGGTGTTTGACTTCAAGACCATACAATGTTAGACAACGAATCCTTCCCCACCTCTGCAGGAGACTTCTTGTCTGGAAGAACTGCATCAGAGAGGCTGCAGGCCTAGGAACTCACTGAGGGTGAGATGCAATATGAAAACAGGTGCACTAAAATAAAAGTAGCATACTGAATGGTGAGATTTTTAGCCCCATTTCACTGTCAAGTTCCTGAAAGCCAGTAGCCAGGTTTATATCTCTAGTCAATAAATTGAAGAATCACTTTTTACTAATATATGCATTTCCCTTTTGAGGTGGGATGCAGATGGTGGACTACCCAGTTACCCTAAAGTGAATCCCATGAACCTAACCTCCATCCATAAAAATAGGAGTTTCACACGTGGTTTAGTGCCTTATTCTTAAGTGTGAACTAGCAGCTTAGAATTGCATGACATTTGGGGAAAGCACATGACACCAAAGATTTTTTAGTTTACTTTCCTTAAGAGCTGACAGTATTAAGAAAGACTCAGAGACTATGTTGTTCTGTTGATGATATGAATGAAAATATGTCTGTATCAACAATGAGAGTCTATGGAAAGGGAAGTAAAAAATTGGTAAGTATCCCTGAATCCCAAGTTGCGTATGAACGTTTCTATAGAAATAAGTACTGTATTACTAATAGTATTTCACATTCATTCATTATTTGAAATTATCTCATGCATTTAGTTTATTTTATTTCCTAGCTTAAGAGCTGATAAACTTTTTCTGTCATGGGCCAGGGAGTAAAAATAGCAGGCTTTGAGGGCTATGGCTACATAGTACATGGGGTCACCCTACTCCATTCTGCTGTTGTAACTAACACAAAAGCAGCCTGAAGATGTTATGTAAACAAACAGGCATGGCTATTTTCCAATACAACTTTATTTACAAAAACAGATTGTGGGCCCGCTTCACCTGCATGTTGTTGTTTGCTGACGCTTGGTTGAGTCCATCCAGTAGAGTGTTAGATTTATGAGAACAGACATACATACACTGGAGTACTGTGATTCCAGTACCTACAGAATATTCATAATCTTGAATAATTAAAGAATTTACAGTCTGTTTTCTAAAGCCAAAAGGGTGGTGGTTTATTTTTTCTAAAGCCAAAAAATAAAAAGGTTTATTTTATTTTCTTATGCTGGAAAATAAAATAAACTAAATGCATGAGATAATTTCAAATAATGAATGAATGTGAAATACTATTAGTAATACAGTACTCATTTCTATAGAAACATTCATAACCAACTTGGGATTCAGGGATACTTACCAATAAGAATGAAGCATTTGGAACAATAATTCATAAGCTAAAGACTGCCAATAAAACAATGTGTTGTGAAGGGCTGCTTTTGGGTAAGGAAAGGACTCCTCCTCCTGAAATTTATAATGTGGAAACAATTTGGTAGAAACATAAAAGTAGTTGTTGAACTAGTACTAGGATCCATGCTCTCTTGACTGTCCCAGGACTTTTTAGCTATTACAGTTTTGTCTGTTTAAGTATCTTGTAGTTCAATTTTATTGTAGTTAGATTATTTTTGTTACTATTATTAAGACAGGGTCTTACTCTGTTGCCCTGGCTGGAGTGCAGTGGTGTGATCTCAGCTCACTGAAACCTCAACCTCCAGGGCTCAAGTTGTTCGCTGGCCTCCACCTCCTGAGTAGGTGGGATTACAGACGCACCAGCACAGCAGGCTAATTCTTTTATTTTTTGTACAGACAGAGTCTTGCCATGTTGCCCAGGCTGGTCTCCAACTCCTGGGCTCAAGCAGTCCTCCTGCATCAGGCTGTAGTTCCATTTTTAAGCTGCTTTCCCAAATACTAGTTTGTAGCCTTGTTTATCTATTGAAGAAAAGCATTCTAAGAAAATCCTCAAAACAATTAACAGGTAATCAAATACTCTTGTTTTGCAGTAAACCTATGATGGACTTGTTGATATTCCTTTGTGCACAGTATCACTTAAATCCATCAAGTTACACAATTGATCTGTTGTCAGCTGAACAGAATCCCATTAAATTTAAGCCAAACACACCAATAGGAGTGTTGGAAGTAGAGAAGGTAATTTTAAAGCCAAAAATGTTGGATAAGAAAAAACCTACACCTGTAATACCGGAGGTAAGAATTCCACTGTAGATTTTGATGTCTTATGGCTAAAATATTAAGTTGATTTTTCAGTCATTATCAGCAGCTCATTATAAATGAAATAAAAATGGACTTTCCTGATCAAATGTGATGTGAATGTGGGTATTATGGTTTTCTAGGCCACTTTAAGATTCAGTTGGTTAAGATTCAGTTGGTCTTGGATTAAATAGAATTTGGGCAACTTTTAGATTTAAGTGCTCTAAAATGATCACTATGATTGCATAAGAATGTAACAATTATAAATTATTTGTATTATAAGCTAATCTTTTTTTTTTTTTGAGATGGAATCTTGCTCTGTCGCCAGGCTGGAGTGCAGTGGCACAATCTCGGCTAACTGCAACCTCTGCCTCCTAGGTTCAAGCGATTCTTCTGCCTCAGCCTCCTGAGTAGCTGGGACCACAGGCACGTGCCACCACACCTGGCTAATTTTTGTATTTTTAGTAGAGACGGGATTTCACCATGTTGGCCAGGATGGTCTCGATCTCTTGACCTCCTGATCCGCCCACCATGGCCTCCCAGAGTGCTGGGATTACAGCGTGAACCACCGTGCCCGGCTAAGCTACTCTTTTTAAAAAGTATTTTATATGTAAAGGAAGGTTTTAGAATCTTCACGAAAATTAATGTAAGAATTTCTTAAAATAATTTTTTGGCTTCTGTATACTTGGTAAGCAGCAGTTGTAACTTTCTAATACCTAATTCGTGTGTGTGTGTGTGTGTGTGTGTGTGTTTTGTTTTCCAACTCTTCATTGTGTTTGAATTTACTAACATCTAAACTCTTAATATGTGCTACACGTTAACTCCATTTTCTCTAAAGTACAAATTTTATGCAAAAAATTTTAACCGCAACCGTTCTAATATCATCAGTTCTTATTAAAATTGTTCTATTGATATAAGCAATAGGGTAGAATTTTATGGATTTCAAGAAATACTCTTTCATTATGAACATTAACCATTTTCATTTCATACTGTATATGAAAGTTTGTCTATTAAATTGATACACGTGACTTAAATATACATGTTCTTGCATTTTCTACATATTGTTGTGAAGCTTTTTTCAAAGAAGTTGAGGCTTTGAAAATATTAAAACATACTTGCTTTCTACAATATGATTGAATATTATAAATATATATTAGGATATTGGACTGCTTTCTGTCTAGGTATTTGTTTCTGTCTAGGTGTTTATTACATATCAATGCAATTTTTCTAGATGGAGATAGTTATATTTATGATATAGCATGGGATTATGCAAAGGGTTTTAGTTTTATGAATAAATGTCTTTAAGGATCTGGAAAATGTAGATTTCACTTAGTATAGTCTCATGTCGCTAAGTTTCATGCAGGCTTTAATTCAATTACATAAAATTATGACATGCTTAAAATCTTCCCAGTAACTTTGAATTATTAGTACTAGATAGCTAACAATTTTAATATTCATTGCTAAAATATTAAAAGTAGCCAAAGTAATAATAATAATAACAACAACAAAAGCTAACCATAATAGCTAATGTTCTCTGATTGATAAGTGACTATGTGCCAGAAAGTCTGCTAAGCTTTTCATACGGATTATCTCATTTATCATGTTTCAAACGAAAAAAAATATTTTAGTGATGTGACCAAAATACCTATTTTTTTTTAAATTTAGGCAGTAGAAAAATTATTCAAAAGATAAATATTACTCAAAGGATAGGATAAAAGGTGTATAATTTCGTACTATGTATATTTGCTAATTTTAAAGTAAATATTTTAAGGAACAAAGTGAAAACATGAGTTGTATTGTAGTTTAAAATCTGGTTAAAATATTACCACAGAATGGTTGGATTATTTAATAAACTAATGTGTTTTTTTCTAAGAATTTGCTGTGGATTTAGGAAGTAACATTAATCAAAAAGAGAATGTCACACCAAAATAGGAAAGTACTGTTTATGTATGAATATGTAACTGTAGATTATGTATCTCATTATTCTAGACATTATTGTAGAATGTTTGTTTCAGTAAATTATGGCATAACCAGGACCTTAATCTGTGTTTCAGAAAACTGTGAGAGTAGTGATTAATTTTAAGAAAACACAGAAGACCATAGTGAGAGTGAGTCCACATGCATCACTTCAAGAGCTTGCCCCTATTATATGTAGCAAATGTGAGTTTGATCCATTGCATACTCTATTGTTGAAAGATTATCAATCGCAGGAGCCCCTCGACATGACAAAATCTCTTAATGACCTGGGACTAAGAGAATTATATGCAATGGATGTCAACAGAGGTAAGTAAGACTTTTAATTTATTTATTAGTGGGATGTGTATATTTGTACATGTTTGTGCATTATGTTTGTATATAGGTCTTCTTAAGTTCATAATGGCAGTTAATGAGTCCTATAGATAGAAATAATTACGTGGCATTAGGAATACAAAGACAAAATGTTAATATAAATTAGGAATATAACATTTAACTTAATTTCAGTTATTGAAATTGGAATTGAAACTTGTCTTTTTAGCCAGCATCCACATTTTTTATTTTTCTTTCTATCTGTGAATTTTTTTTTGTAGGATTTAATTTAATTCTTCATGGCCTTGAGACTTAAACAGAAAATAAAAATTTGCATGTAAACTCATTGTTGTTCTAATGAAATGTGAATTACTGTAGACTCACTATGATTTTGAGTCTTAGTTATCATTCAAGTTTGGAATTTCTTGCCAAATTTTTTCCAAGTTAGCACCAAAATAAATTACCTTATGAATTGAATCCAAAAATTCCAAAAGTTTTTGAAATAGCTTCATTTTTAATCTATAGCAATGATGTAATGTATAAACATTTGGAGATCTTAGATAATGCTAGTTTGTGTGATGTCTAGTAGACAAATGCAAACATTTATTCAACATGAATCTGTTTTACTAGGAGAAATAAAAGTTTAGTGAAGCTGACAATTATTTACATACTCTGTGCATAAAGACTTCAAAATTTATCCAGAGGTTGTGGCTTTATGTAATCCATAGACTACTTTTTCAACTCAGTGATTTTTTATACTTGAACAAACATCATCTTCACAGTCAATTTACCCTCTTTTATACCCCTCCTTCTGTAGCCACTTCTGTTACTGTCTTCACTAAGTCATCTTTACAAGGTAAGACATATGAATCAGTAGAAACAAATTATAACATGAAATTGGGTATATTGAAAATAAGTTTCTAATTCTACCTTTTCTTAACATCACTAACCTGTTTATTCTTTGAGATTTTAATCTAGAAAATATTTGGGTTTATTTCCTTTAAAAAATATATCATTTCCTTCCTCTTGATTTCCAAATTTAATTATAATAATTTCATTTCAACAAATGTTTAAAAATGATATTATTCTAACAGTTGGGAAAACATATTTTTTACTCTCATATAAGGAAAAATGATTTTGCTAGGATTTTTATTTGGTACAAATGATAATAGTTTGCTAGTACCAAGGAAACATCTCAGACTACTTCACTGAACAGTAATTCAGAATAATGGGGTATTATATTCATCATATAAAATTTTGCAGTCATTGTGAATATTTTGTAATTACGTGGAAAATACTTATGTTAAAATTAGCTTTTAATACTATATAAGTGTGTTTAATACAATAAGTGAAAAAATACTTTTATTTTTTATTTATTTTTATTTTTGAAAGAAAGAAAAAGAAAAGAAAGAGAGCAAGAGAAAGAAAGAAAAAGAATGAGAGAGAGAAAGAAAGAGGAAGAGAGAGAGGGAGAGAGAACGGGATTCTTTTTCTATTGCCCAGGCTAGAATGCAGTCTAAAAATGGGTATTAAAAACCTCTTTTAGGCCAATAATTGTGCTTAACAGTGGAGACAGGAAGGAATAAGGAATGAAAATAACAAACAAGCAGTCAACCAATATTTTATTTAAACCTGTGAAATGCTATGCAATTGCTGAGGCGTGATTTATTTCCAATTATGTAGTCACTTTTGAAATAGGTATAATGTGATACTGAAAACAATGTATGTTTTATGGATTTGGGGAGGAGAGTTCTGTAAATATTTGTTAAGTTTACTTGTTCCAGGTCTGAGTTCAAGTCCTGGATATCCTTGTTAATTTTCTATCTCGTCGATCTAATACTGACAGTGTAATGTTAAAGTCTCCCACTATTATTGTGTGGGAGTCTAAGTCTCTTTGTAAGTCATTAAGAACTTGCCTTATGTATCTGGGTGTTCCTGTATTGGGTGCATATATATTTAGGATCGTTAGCTCTTCTTGTTGCATTGATCCTTTCACCACCATGTAATATCCCTCTTTGTTTCTTATAGTCTTTGTCGCTTTAAAGTCTGTTTTATCAGAGACGAAAATTGCAGCTTCTGTGTGTGTGTGGTTTGTTTGTTTGTTTGTGTTTTTTTTCTCCATTTGGTTGGTAAATCTTCCTCCATCCCTCTATTTTGAGTCTTTGTGTATCCTTGCATGTGAGATGGGTCTAGATACAGCATACCAATGAGTTTTAGCTTTTTATCCAATTTGCCTACCTGTCTTTTGATTGGGGCATTTAGTCCATTTAAATTTAGGATTAATATTGATATATGTGAGTTTCATATGGCCATTTAATGCTAGCTGGCTGTTTTGCCCATTAGTTGATGTAGATTCTTCATTATGGTGATGCTCTTTACCTTTTGGTATGTTTTTGGAATGGCTGATACTGGTTGTTCCTTTCTATGTATAGTGCTTCTTTCAGACGCTCTTGTAAAGCAGGCCTGGTGGTGATGTAATCTCTGAGTATTTGCTTGTTTGCAAAAAATTTTATTTTTCCTTCACTTATGAAGCTTAGTTTGGCTGGATATGAAATTCTAGGTTGAAAGTTCTTTTCTTTAAGGATGTTGAATGTTGGCCCCCACT
>CAUYQU010067217.1:0-12970 GCA_963574635.1 Cheracebus regulus | reverse complement strand
AATTGACCTCATAATTGGAAGTAAATCACTCCCCAGCAATTGCATAGCATTTCACAGGTTTAAATAAAATATTGGTTGGCTGCTTATTTGTTATTTTCATCCCCTATTCCTTCCTGTCTCCATTGTTAGGCACAATTATTGGCATAAAAGGGGTTTTTAATACCCATTTTTAGACTGCATTCTAGCCTGGGCAATAAAATAAGAATCCCATTCTGTCTCCCTCTTTCTCGTCCTCTTTCTTTCTCTCTTTCATTCTTTTTTTTCTTTCTTTTGCTGTTTCTTTCTCCTTTTCTCTCTTTTTCTAAAAAAAAAAGAAGTCAGTGCAACAAAAAAGCTAACTATCCTAAGTATATATGAACCCAATACAGGAGCACCCAGATTCACAAAGCAAGTTCTTCTTAGAGACTTACAAAAAGATGCAGACTCCCACACAATAATAGTGGGAGACTTTAACACCCACTGTCAACATTAGACAGATCAACAACACAGAAAATTAATAAGGATATTCAGGACTGGAAGTCAGTGCTGGACCAAGCAGACCAAATAGACATCTACAGAACTTTCCACTCCAAATCAAGCAATATACATTCTTCTCAGCACCACATAGCATTTATTCTAAAATCAACCACATAATTGGAAGTAAAACATTCCTCAGCAAATGCAAAAGAATGGAAATTATAAGAGTCTCTAGGACTACAGTGCCATCATATTAAAACTCAGGGTTATGAAACTCACTCAAAACCACACAACTACATAGAAACTGAACAACTTGCTCCTGAATGACTCTGGGGTAAATAACAAAATTAAGGCAGAAATAAATAACCAATGAGAACAAAGACACAATGTACCAGAATCTCTGGGACACAGCTAAAACAATGTTTAGAGGGAAATTTATAGTACTAAAATGCCCAAAGGAGAAAGCAGGAAGTATAAAATCAACACCCTAACATCACAATTAAAAGAACTAGAGAAGCAAGAGCAAACAAATTCAAAAGCTAGCAGAAGACAAGAAATAACTAAGATCAGAGCACAATGAATGAGATAGAGACATGAAAAACTTTCAAAAAATCAACAAATCCAAGAGCTGGTTTTTTGAAAAGAATTAACAAAATAGATAGACTGTTAGCCAGACTAATAAAGAAGAAAAGAGGAAAGAATCAAGTAGACACAATAAAAAATGATAAAGGGGATATCACCATAGATCTCACAGAAATACAAACTACCATCAGAGAATACTATAGACACCTCTATGGAAATAAATTAGAAAATCTGGAAGAAATGGAGAAATTCCTGGACACATACACCCTTCCAAGACTAAACCAGGAAGTTGACTCCCTGAATCGACCAATAACGAGTTCTGAAATTGAGTCTGCAATTAATAGCCTACCAACTAAAAAAAGCCCAGGACCAGATGGATTCACAGCCAAATTCTACCAGAGGTACAAAGAGGAGCTGGTACCTTTCCTTCCGAAATTATTGCAAACAATAGAAAAGGAGGGACTCCTCCCTAACTCATTTTATGAGGCCAGTGTCATCCTGCTGCCTGGCAAAGACACAATAAAAGAAAATTTCAGGCCAATATCCCTGATAAACATTGATATGAAAATCCTCAATAAAATACTCGCAAACCGAATCCAGCAACACATCAAAAAGCTTATCCACCATGATCAAGTCAGCTTTATCCCTGGGATGCAAGGCTGGTTCAACAGATGCAAATCAAAAAACGTAAACCATCACATAACAGAATGAATGACAAAAACCACTTGATTATCTCAATAGATGCAGAAGAGGCCTTTGACAAAATTCAAAACCCCTTCATGCTAAAATTTTGTTAAAGATTCATGCTTCCTTCCTTCCTTCCTGTCTTCCTTTTAGTGAAGGAAATTTTCTCTGCTGGTAGTATTTAATTGGTTGCTTTTTATTTTTTGCGTATCTGTTATTTGTTTTCTGATTTGAGGTTACCATGAGGCATGCAAATATTATCTTGTAAGCCATTGTTTTAAACTAATAACAACTTAACACTGGTTTCATAGACAAACTAACAAGCAAAAAAAGAAAGAAAAAAACAATAAAAATTCTACATTTTAACTTCATCCCCCAGCTTTTTAATTTTTTGTTGCATCATCTATTTATACGTTATTATACAGTCTATGTCTTGAAAAGTTGTTGTAATTATTATTTTTTATTTCATCTTTTAGTCTTTCTACTTAAAGACTTTAAGGTAGTTTACACTCCACAGTTACAATGTCATAATTTTCTGTGTTTTCCTGTATATTGACTATTACCAGTGAGTTTTGTACCTTCAGATGATTTCTTATTGCTCATTAGTGCCTGTTTCCTTCTGATTAAGCTACTCACTTTAGGGGAGTACTTATAAAACAAGTCTTGTGTTGATAAAATCCCTCAGCTTTTGTTTATCTGGCAAGGTCTTTATTTCTTCTTCATGTGTGAAGAATATTTTCACTGGATATACTATTCTAGCATAAAAATTTTTTCCTTCAGCACTTTAAATATGTCATATCACTCTTTCCTGGCCTGTAAGGTTTCCACTGAAAAGTCTGCTGCCAGATGTATTGGAGCTCTATTGTATGTAACTTGTTTATTTTTCTTGCTGCTTTTATGATTCTTTCTTTATCCTTGACCTTTAGGGGGTTTGATTATTATATGCCTTGAAGCAGTTTTCTTTGGATTAAATCTGTTTGATGGTCTGTAACAGCCTTCTTGTACTTGGATAGTGACATCTTTATGTTTGGAAAGTTCTCTTTTATTATTTCTTTGAATAAACTTTCTATCCTTATCTCTTTTTCTATCTCATCTTTAAGGCTAATAATGCTTAGATTTTCCCTTTTGAGGCTATTTTCTAGATTTTGTAAGCATGTTTCATTGTTTTTTATTCTTTTTTCTTTTGTCTTCTCTGACTGTGTATTTTCAAATAGCCTGTCTTCAAGATCGCTAATTCTTTCTTCTGCTTTATCAATTCTGCTATTAAGACACTCTGATGCATTATTCATCAGCTGTGTAGCCTGGGGTTGGTGAGAGGGGGACAAAAGGGGAGAAGTGCAAGCATTCCCTTAGCTTCCCTAGCTGGTGTCTTAATAGGTCTTGTGTCCCGCCCTCCAACCCAATCTACTGGCTCTGAGCCCAGCTCAACACTAGGACTTGCATAGGAATTGCAGTACTTGTGACCTAAACTGCCACTCAAGTTCACTTAGGGCCCCAGAGCACTCCAGCCCACAGTAGCAAGGCTTGCCAGAACTCAAACTCCAACTGCTGAAACGGACAATTACCCTCTGCCTTGGGCCGGTCCAAATGCACCCTCCATGGGCAAGCATCAGCTGAGTACAGCTCGGTTTGCTTTCTGTTGTGATGGGGCAGCACTGAGCCTAATGCAAAGCCTCATAATTGCTGTGCTCCCCTTCTCTGAAGCACAGAGATTTTCTGCACCAGGTCACTGCTGCTGGGGAACAGGGGACCAGAGGGGTGGCATCAGCAATTCAAGACTATCTTTCCTACCGTCTTTGGTGCCTCTTTCAGTGATGTGAAATCAAAGCCAGGCACTCAGAGTGATGCCCTGATTTTTATTTCTATGAAGTTTACTTCCTTTGTGTAGATAGTTGTCAAGCTAGGTGTTTCTGAGAAGGGAAGATAGGCAGATTCTTCTATTCAGCTATCTCACTCTGCCCCTCCCATGGAGTCGCTTTTTTAAATGTTTGTCAGTTGCATGTTACATGGTTTGAATAAGATTTGTAGGTAATATCGCCTTGGCATGGCTGCTTTCCTCACAGGGATGGAACTTAAAACTTTCCTAAAGCCCCCTCTAGTGACAAACAGCAAATTAATCCATTATTTCATAACATGCTAATACCCACAAGCTCTAAAGTTCTATTTTCTCATTTAGTTATTAGATGAATCAATTGCTACATTATTTTGATCAGTGAATGATTGAGAAATAGTTAATAGCTTAAATTCTCAAGCATTCTTAAGTCAACAAAACCTAATCAATTTTGAGACTGAGGTCAACACAGTGCACATTTAACTCTATAATTTTACACTGTCCTAGTACATGTACTTTTTAAAATTCCCTAAATTTCCTTCATTTTTGTCTATCAGGAACTTTAATGATTAAAATATGTTCACAATAACTCAATAAATAAAAAAGTTGTTTTTACCTTTAGCTTCTTGTATTTACTGTATTTACTGAAATATTGTATCTTACTGTATTTACTGAAACATTTTCTAAACACACAAATATAAATTCCAGAAAACTTCTGAATTATGAAATGAGGGGTCATCCATAAAGACACAGATTAAATGTATAATAATAACATATTATTTAAAATCATAATATATAGGCTGGGTGCCATGGTTTATGCCTGTAATCCCAGTACTTTAGGAGGCCGAGGTGGGCAGATCATGAGGTCAAGAAATCAAGAGCATCCTGGCCAACATGGTAAAACCCCATCTCTACTAAAAATACAAAAATTAGCTGAGCATGGTGGTATATGCCTGTAGTCCCAGCTACTCAGGAGGCTGAGGCAGGAGAATGGCTTGAACCTGGGAGATGGAGGTTGCAGTGAGCCGAAATTGCACCACTGCACTCCAGCCTGGCAACAGAGTGAGCCTCCATCTCAAAAAAAAAAAAAATATATATATATATATATATATATATATATATATATATAATAAAACAGAACAAACGATAAACTATATATTTTTTGTATGACTATAGGTTATGGTATTAAAATATATAGTTCATTTCATTTATATAAAATAAAAATATATATTTCAATTATGTAAAAGCCCATTTCCAAAGGGCTTAGAGCTCATCCAATAAGACAGGTCTAATTGAACCACTAAAAGAAGAACAGGAGTCATATTCCTAATAAAGAGAATTAAAGAGATAAATTTTTAAAAGGCTATGAATATTTATTTGCAACTGAGCACAAATCTTAGTTTTGAGGTTCACGTAAGCTAAGAGCAAAAAAGAAACCTAGTAATTGATTAGTTCATGCCAATTCATTAAGGGTGTCAGATACAATGAGTTCATGACACAGCAGTAAAGGCTGCCTACATTAAGGATAAGAAGCCCTTACCCTTCCCTGCTCAGGTATGTGCTCGTATTGCTGCATCCATAAGATGCATCCTTTTGTAGAAGTAAATTACCTTGCTGAAAAAATGTATATTCAAGTGCTATTTCTTTTGCAGCACTAAAAATTTACATATAAGAAAGAAAACAAAGTTTTTCCATCTAAAATACGCATATGGGCCGGGCACAGTGCCTCAGGCCTGTACCCAGAACTTTGGGAGGCTAAGCCAGGTGCAGCACTTCATTTCAGGCCTGGAGTTTCTGACCAGCCTGGCCAACATGGTGAAACCTTGTCTCCACTAAAAATACAAAAATTAGCCAGGTGTGATGGCTCATGCCTATAATCCTAGCACTGTGGGAGGCCAAGGTGGGCAGATTGCCTGAGCTCACAAGTTTGAGACCAGCCTGGGCAACACAGTGAAACCCCATCTCTACTCAAATACAAATACAGAAGAAATTAGATAAGCATGGCGGCATGTGCCTGTAGTCTCAGCTACTCAGCAGGCTGAGGCAGGAGAATTTCTTGAACCTGGGAGGCAGAGGTTACAGTGAGCCAAGATTTCACCCAGTCTGGGAGACAGAGCAAGACTCTATCTCCACAAAAATCAAAAAATAAAAAACACCACACATATACAAATTTCTAAATGTCAATAACAAGATTATAGCATTGGAATAATTTCAGAACATGAAATTCATGTGTAAACATATATATTTAGTATATTTAACAAAAGGTCTTCAGAATGCCTACTCTCGAAGGCCATTGCAGCTGGTCACGATCTCCCCAATAGAAGGATGTTTCTTGGGAGCTTACTCTATAATAAATACATGCCAGCTATATCCATCACCCATGATCATGAATTATCTCCTGGATATAGCAACCAGAAAGAATCTTCTCTCTTGTTTACATACATAGAGCCTAAGCAAAGGACAAACAAAATTGCACTTAGGATAATATGTTCATTGCTAAAATTGGAGAGAAATAGACCCTATTATGCACACATTCTTGAAATAATTGGAACAAAGTGTTGAAAGAGAAATAATGAAATGGATGGCTTCAGACAAAGCTGGGTACCAGGCAATGTGGTCTTCACAAATTTCTCCCATTCTGCTGCCCTCTCCAGATCACAGAGCCCCCTTTCTACCTGAAAACAAAATCTACTTGTCATCCTAAAATCTACTTTTCTGAGAGGAGCTAGTATCACCTTCTCTGAATCAAGTCGCTTATCCCAAGGGTGTTTGCCTTGGGTTCTTTAGTTCTAATTCGATTTAACAGATGCCTACCAGAGGCCTATTATATGCAAAGTATTTGCTAGCTGCAAGCAGTGAAATAAAGACCTTCATGATCTTAGCAATGGATTTCAAGCAATAATGAGAATCTAGAAAGGAGTTTTTGTTCACTGCATGATATGGTTTGGCTCTGTGTCCCCAACCAAATTTCATGTTGAATTGTAATCCCCAATGTTGGGGGAGGTACCTAGTGAGATTGAATTGGATCATGGGGACAAATTTCCCCCTTGCTGTTCTCAGGACAGTAAGTTCTCATGAGATCTGTTTGTTTAAACCTGTGAAGCACTTCCCTCTTCACTCTCTCTCCCTCCTACTCTGCCACGTGAAGCCACTTGCTTCCCCTTTGCCCTTCCGCCATAATTGTGTTTCCTGAGGCCTCCTCAGCCATGCTTCCTGTACAGCCTATGGAACTGAGTCAATTAACCTCTTTTCTTCATAAATTACCCAGTCTCAGGTAGTTCTTCATAGCAATGTGAGAATGAATTCATGCACTGCATAACATCTGACTCCCTGACCTGTATTCTTCCAAATGACTTTTGTTTTTGGGGCCACTGAGACATCACACACACTTCAACTACCCTGGGTTTTAGGAAACCAGGTTTCTGATTTATTTCTCTTTCCTTGTTATAGGGTTTACGACTTATTCTCTCAAGCCTGAATTCCTGGATACCCAACTCTGCTGAGACGAATCTTAGAAGACAGAAGGCTAAATTCATTGAATACATTCTTTTATTTGCCAGGCACTGTTAATTCTTTTAACTACAAATGGCAGCATCATTTTTTCATCCTAACCAACAGAGAGGTAGACTGTTGATGAAAAGAGACAAACATTGTGAAGTATTTTTAGAGATTTATTCTGAGCCAAATATGAGTGACGATGGCCTGTGACACAGTCCTCAGGAGGTCCAAAGAACATGTGCCCAAGGTGGTTGGGGTGCAGCTTGGTTTTATACATTTTAGGGAGGCATGAGACATCAATCAAATATGTTTAAGAAATACATTGGTTTGGTTCAGAAAAGTGGGATAACTCAGTGTGTGTGGAGGGCGCCTTCCAGGCCATAGGTAAATTTAAACATTTTCTGGTTGACAATTGGTTGAGTTTACCTGAAGACCTGGGATCAATAGAAAGGAAATGTTGAGGTTAAGATAAAGGATTGTGGAGACCAAGTTTTATTGTGAAGAGGAAGCTCTCAGATAGCAGACTTCAAAGAGAGAGCAGGTTGTTAAATGTTTCTTGTCATACCTAAAAGGGTGCCTGGCTCTTAGTTGATTATCTCCTGGATCTGGAAAGGAAGGAAGGAAAACAAAGAGGAAAAAGGATCTCTATAGAATGTGAATTTTTCCCACAAGAGATTTTGCAGGGCAATTTCAAGGTATGGCAAGGTAATATATTTTGGGGTTAAATATTTTTATTTTTTTTCCTTGTCTTATAATGTTATGCCAGAATCAGACTGGAAAGTAAGTCATGATATATAGGGTCAAATAAAACCCATCCGATGAGAATTTATGGTTTGTAGGGCATGACTCCCTAGACCCCTTAGATAGGAATTTGAGCAAGATAAAAAAAAAAATCAGAGCTTAGTCCTCAACTCTCCAGAAGAAAATGACATTTACTCAGGAATGGGCATTGCAATGAGAATATGTGTGCCATGGCAAACTGTTTGCATATTCAAGGAATTAAAAGAAAACAATGTTTTTTAAAACAATTTTTAAAAGGAGAGGATTACACAATTGTTTTGAGGTAATTAGCCTTGGCTACAAGCATCAACAACAAGGGTGATGTCAGTTCAAGGTTGGACAGATAATTGCTGGGCAGATGTCCTCATAGAAGTATCTTTTTGGGTAAGGTGGAAAAGGTCTTTGTGCAAGGTTGTGTTTTCTGCAGTATTTTGTGATAGTTTTTATATCAGGCATTCATGCATGAGAACCCTCCTTCATGGCCTTCCCCAGCTCCACTTGTCAGGTTCTCTTAATACATGTGACTCTATTTTAATTCTGACAACGTTCACAATTTACATTAGAAAACAGGGAACTGAGGCTCAGAATGTTTTAGAAACTAATTCAAGATCAAGCTGGTAAGTAGCAGAAATTTCACAATTAAGTTCTACAATCTGTCTCCAAAACAGGACTCTTTTCATTTCAGCAGTGGTTCTCAACAGAGTTGTGATTTTGCTCCCTGGGGAATATTTCACAAGGTCTAGAGACGTTTATGATTGTCAGGACTGGAGGTGGAGTGGATGGGGTCTGTTTCTGAGAAGCTACTGGCTTCTAGTGAGCAGAGGCTAGGGATGCTACAAAACAGTTCACAGGGACAGCACCCCCACAACAAAGAATTATACAACTAGCCCAAAATGTCAATGGAGCTGCTGAGAAGTCTTACATGACAGAATGCTTCATACCCTGTTCTGATGTTATTTCCAAGGGTTCAAAGATAACTCCTTCAAAATTAAACAAATTATAGAAAGCCATAAATAAATCAACATCTTATTCATGTTGCAGCTCTCTTCCATTATAAAGAAAAATGGGTTGAAACTTAAGATAAAAGGGAGGCAGGGACAGGAGGGGGGAAGCTTGGTGAGCAGAAAGAAAATTCAGATTTATTATTAAGGTTAATAATTAAAAGGTAAATATGTAGATGTTTTTCACCCCTAGGATTTTCACTAATCTAAAAGTTCACGTTCTGCTTTGAAATTTAATTATTTGGAACCGGTTAAATGTTACCCTGACCTCAACTAACATTTGTGCTTGACTTTTCTCCAGGACCCAGGGTACGTGGATGCCAGATGACTCCACCTCCTCTCCCTGCTCTTCGCACAGGGACAGAGCCTACCAGGTGCTGGTGACTTGGATCCTGACAGGAGGTCGCTCTGCGGAAGACTGGCAGGATCCCAGAGCAACAGACTGGGGATTGATGCACCCTCTCCGCCAGATCCCTCCCTCAGCAACTCCCTCCTAGTACCGGGTACCCCGGGGGCGGGGCTGCAAAACGCACGTCCCCTGCGCCGTGACGTCAGAATCGCGACGCCCTGCAGCCGGCCCTTAGCAACCAGCCTGGCGACGGTTTCTCGGCTGCTGTAGCCCCAGCCGGCTCCTCCTTTCCAGTCCTCCACTGCCAGGGCTGGGCGGGCCGGAGGAAGGACCAGAGGGAATCCAACGTGTCCCGACGGCGGCTGCAAGAGGACTAAGCATGGATGGCAGCCGGAGAGGTAAAGGGCAGCTGTCACGGGCGACCGCTGCCTGGCCCCTCGCTCCAGCCGGCGCTCCTAGCCTCGGGTCCGGGCAGCCGGGGCAAGGCCGCCCCTTAGGCGCTCCCTATCCCTGGCTGAAGCGCCAGGTTACCCTGAGCTTCCCGGGCCCACGCAAAGGACGAGGGAGGGCCTGCTTGCGAGGCTCTCAGGTCCTCTTCTTTGCTTTGAATTAGTCGCCCTGACACCAGACGCCCCTGTCTCCTGAAATCAGGGTCGTGCAGCCTTTAAATCCTCGGTAGCTCCCAGGCAGAGGAAGCAGGTTTGGTCTTTGGAGTCAGACCTCCCGGGCCCCAAATCAAACCCCTCTGCTCTCCATGGAGTCGTTCTCAGTTTTCTCATCTCTTGAACGTGAGGGTCAAATACCCAGGCCATGGAGTTCTTGAGGATTAAATACAGATAATAAAGAGAAGATCTGGGCACATTTTAAGTGCTTAGCAAATAGGAAACCTCCCATTCAGTAACTGATTACGTTCCCAAAGCTATTGACTAACCCTGGTCTTCTGTAACTTTATGTGAATAGGAATCCCCTCAGAATCATGTTAAAATGCAGATTATTATTCAATAGGTCCCTTGAGGGTGACTGAGATTTTGCATTTATAATAAATTTCCAAGTAATGCAGTGTTGCTGGTGAGCGGACTGCAGTTTAGCAGCAATCCATAATCACCATATACACCTGTTCTCCACTGATTTCTTGAGTCAGGTGGACATCATGGGGTGGGATTGGGGGCGGGAAAATATAACCTTAAACCTCTACAAATCGGCCCAAACAAAATAATTGGCATTTTCACACTTTCTGAGCCAGTGGCATTCTTTCCTCGTCAAATAAGGCAGTCTTTAGGCTCCCCACACCTCCCAATTCAGTTTCCTTATCTATTTTAAAAGACCGCCTTAAAACCAAGCTGCTAGATGATTTCTTGAAGTCTTCCTTGAATGAGTCTGCCTTTATTATGTAGTCATTGATCAAAATAAGTGCTACTCTGAATGTAAAAGAATACTATTCATTGATCAGCAAACTGTCTATTCTGACAGTTTACCGACCTAGGTTTCAGAAAAAGCAAATCAAAACGCTTTATGATCTTAAGGAATTTTGCACATAAACTAACATTAAACCCTTGCTATGTGCAAGGACGTATTTCCTAATTCTCTCAATATACAAAAATAGCTTGTTAGATAGGCATTAGCCTTATGTCATAGAGAAGAAACTAAAGCAAAAGATCACACCTTGCCAAGGTCACAGTAAGAAGCAGAACAGGCTTTGAATCTAGGTGAAGCATATAAAATCTGAAACCAGTGCTTTTATTTACTAGCCCATGGTAGGGATGTGACGGGGGGAAGGATATATGCAAAATTTAGAGTATAATAGATTTAGTAAGTTGTCAGTGTTTATTGAATTATTTTAAAAATTGGGTTCATGCCAAATGCAAAAACGTTGATATTTTTGCAACTTGCACAATTTAATTAACTTCATTTTTAGGATATAACATATGATAATATGAAATATTGTTACTGATTTTGAATTTTTTAAATAAATCGAATCAGCAAATAACTGTGGCCGTCAGCTTTCATATACTGTAAATTATTATTAATAGGAATCCATAAATAATTTTAGCCAAAGCTAAAATACTTAATTTTAATTGAAAATAAGTTTCTTAGATTTCATTAGGTGACTTTTAGTTATTTCAGAGCATAAAATATTAAAACATCTAAAGAAAATTATCTTTTGTCATGTTCTTACTGTAATCACGTTTTAGACATTGTTTTGTAAGGCAAACCTTCTGAAAGATGGTATAATAGAACACCAGACTAAAAAATAGTTAGTCTTGTTTGTAATCTTTGTTTACTATTAACTAACTTGGTAATCTTCAGCAAGTCACTCTATGTCCCTGAGCTTCAGTTATTTATAAAATGGTGGCTTGGACTAAGTAATATATAAGACGTTGTTTCCAACTTCCTATGGGGAAGGTGAAGAAAAGATTGAGAATAAAAAACTGCCATTCACTCTAATATCAATGACCTTTGGAGAGGAGAGGAGACAACCTATTAGTATAAATAACTGAAAGTAACTTGAAAAAAAATTTTGCCCAGCACTCTGGGAGGCCGAGGCAGGTGGATCACTTGCGGTCAAGAGTTTGAGACCAGCCTGGGTAACATGGTTAAACCCTGTCTCCGCCAAAAAAAATACAAAAATTAGCCAGGCGTGGTGGTGTGCACCTGTAGTCCCAGCTTCTCGGGAGGCAAAGGCAGGAGAATTACTTGACCCTGAGACGTTGCAGCGAGCCGAGATCATGCCACTGCACTCCAGCCTGGGCAACAGAGCAAGAATCTATCTCAAAAAAATTAATATGTTCATCTATTGGTCCCATAGAGACACTTAAAAATGGTAGATTCCCAAACCTTTGGTTTTCCAGAGAAACCCTGCCACAAGAAACACCTTCATCTTTCCTCACTGGACTTTCTTCTCGCTATTTTAATCAATTTGTGTAGGAAATTGGGCTGCTCTCATATACCAATGAATTGCACTACTAAGACCTTCAATCTCACTGACAGGATTTTAGTCCTAATAGTTAGAGAATGATGTTCTTTTCCTTGGCATTTGGTTTGAGGCTACTTCTCCATGCCCCTTTGGATCATTCAGGGTCCAATCAGGAGATAGAAATGATAGAGTGATTTATACAAGGAAAAGTTAAAGAATTGGATTTTTTTGTTTGTTTGTTTTTTCTTTTTTTTATTGCATTTTAGGTTTTGGGGTACGTGTGAAGAACATGCAAGATTGTTGCATAGGTACACACGTGGCAGAGGAAGATTTGCTGCCTTCTCCCCATCACCTATATCTGGCATTTCTCCCCATGCTATCTCTTCCCAACTCCCCACCCCCGCTGTCACTCCCCTGTTTCCCCCCGACAGACCCCAGTGTGAGATGCTCCCATCCCTGTGTCCATGTGTTCTTATTGTTCAACACCCACCTATGAGCGAGAACATGCGGTGTTTGATTTTCTGTTCTTGCGTCAGTTTGCTGAGAATTATGGGTTTCCAGGTTCATCCATGTCCCTACAAAGGACATGAACTCATCGTTTTTTATGGCTGCATAGTATTTCATGGTGTATATGTGCCACATTTTCCCTGTCCAGTCTGTCATCGATGGGCATTTGGGTCGCTTCCAGGTCTTTGCTATTGTAAACAGTGCTGCAATGAACATTCGTGTGCATGTGTCCTTATAGCAGAACGATTTATAATCCTTTGGATATATACCAGTAATGGGATTGCTGGGTCAAATGGAATTTCTGTTTTTAGGTCCTTGAGGAATCGCCACACTGTCTTCCACAATGGTTGAACTAGTTTACACTCCCA